>JAFLJL010002591.1:0-25963 GCA_018398815.1 Conus ventricosus | reverse complement strand
GGGAAACGTGGCACACAAACATTACAATACAGCGTTTCCACGCTAGGAAACGACCGAATGGGGTTCACCAGTAAAAGCCCTCAGAAATGAAACTGCCTTTCCGGGAAGGAGTTGTATATGACCCCGTGCCGCCAGAGAGCGAAGGAAATATGGCCAGCTATCCTAGCCAATTTTTCAACACATGGGACAGGCAATTCCAAAGGTTGACTGATGGCCCTGTGTCCAAGACCACTTTCAAACGGTAACCATGTATGGCCTATACCCATGATCATGGAGGTTATTGCCCTCACTCATCTTGAAGCTCATGTCTAAAGGATGCAGCGAGATCATTGGGGCAATCACAAACAACCGAGAGAGTGGAACTACAGAAAAGAACCTCGTGGTCAGAACCATGCCATAAACCGTGTCCTGGAAAGAACTAAGCGACTGCACTCCTCAAAGTTATGGGGCGGAAATGTAAAGATGACAGAAAAACCAGGTAAAAAGAAGTTATTGGCCTTCCGTCAGACTCAGTGGGGGGTAGGGCCAACCCTGAAAACCCAGCCATTCATGGCATGGTAAGAGACAATGAGACCAGTTGCCTTGCGGGGCAAGTTTCAGTGCCAAACAGGGAAAAGCGTGGGCCGCATGTATGGTGGCATTATTGCCTGGCAAAGAATTCGCATTGCGCTAAGTCCCGGTATCACGCTGAAGGCATGGTGGCAGTGAGGAAGATGGGTCATTTACATTGTAGAGGTAAAATGCCCTTACAACCGGCAAGAGAGGCAAAAATCTCTCCTTCCACAGTGGCCATACTTAGAAAATGTTGAGGGTCCGATGAAACAGAAAAGAGGGCATGAGTAACTTTTATCAGATACAGGGAAACAGATGCTGTGCACAGGAACAAAGACATGTTACTTTCATTGTATACATACTTTTTGTGACTGGTAAGGATTCTGACCGTTCAGAAAGTGGATGTCTTCATTCAAGACATGACCAAAATGCTCGCAGATTTTTCTTTGAAAGTCACTTCAATGACTGCTCTCTTAGAAATCCTTTTGTACAAGACCTTCCTCATATGAAGAGCAGTCAGCTAGCAGTGTCAGCCTGAGTGGACAAAGTTTGAAGCGTTTTAATTTCCCTGGCATAGGATATGGAGTTAAGGTTCAGATCATTGACAGGATCTGAGAGGAATATATTTCGATTCCGCTTCATCATAAGGCAGGCTTGGATTCTCTGTGAATTCCTAAGGGTGTGTATGTGGGGTGATTGGAGGGTGGGGGGAGAGGGGGGGGGGCAGGTTATTGAGCATTAGCAGCCTATTTAGTGTGATAGGTGTGAGTACTCTCTAACGGCCCAGACCAATAAGATAAGATAAAGATAAGATAATATAATTGTTGCTTATTAGCCCCGGCCGACCGGCAGAGGGCCACCTCAGGCTGTCAACCACGTTAAAATCAACTCACACCAGGTCAGAAAAAGAAAATCTTTCACCAACCCCATCCTCGTTAAATGACATCGTCTACCAACGAAACCAGAAACTTTGTTAAAAATTAAATCCTTCTTTCCGTACAATCTCAGAATCAGATGAAAATGTTCATTTCTCCTCAAAAACCCAAGGATCGACCAGGGGGCGGGACAATCCGCAGAATCAGATCTTCATGGACTCTGCCGCTGTAAAATGTTTGAGTCACACATCGGGCAAGGTCCCAACACTCTAAAGAACATGTAGTTTCATTGTGAGTTGGTGCAAGACCTGGAATGCACCACAAGGAGTCTTCTTCACGTCTTTAAAAGGTAAGAATGGGTTATTTTAAAATACGCATGGCCGTTGTGCAGGGGGGCCGCACAGAACCCGTTTCCTCTTTAAGCGACCACCCCACACAGCCGACGTAGAAGGGAGGAAGTCTTTAAGTTTGGGACGGATCTAAAGAGTTTGTTTTAATTCGTCTGCGTGTTCGGTCCACTCCACCTTGCCAGAGGTCTCTCACATAATCGGTAATTTTGGGTTTCACATCTGAGGCAGAGGGATATAAGTCTGGACTGTTTCTCTCTTGTGGCTTCTAGGCTAAACATCAAGGGCCATTTCGTTCCCCGCGCGATGCCAACATGGCCAGGAACCCAAGCAATAGTAATGTTGTAACGGGCGTCCGCCTTCAACGTGCTACACAAAGTTCAAAAAAAGTACAAGTTCTGGATGTTTGCTGATGGTTGCGGCCACTATGGCCGTCCAAAGGCTGACAGCGAATCCACAGAAACCAGAAAATGTCCCTCTTTGAAGGAAAGTGAGATAATCTTCACAGCTCAGTACTCAGAGCAGTAAGTTCAGCAGAATAGAAGAAGCAACTGCATGACTATGTTCCACCAACATATCAGAGAAGTAGCCCCGAGGGCAGTTAGGCTGCAAGGGCCGCCTACTCCATCCTCCGACTTGGAACGCGTCCGTGAAAAACATTTTGATTAGGAAGTAATTATTGGAAGCAGAGGCTCAGCATACAAAGCCTTGTACTCAGAGAGGCAGGTAGACTCCTTACGGAAGCTGGCGAGATCGAAACGAATCTCTGGTGGGAAAAAGGTCCCTGGGAGGTTGTTCCGTAAACTTGGAAAAATCGGAAACACTTAGCCCAGTCTATTACCTGGCAATCCCGGCACGTGAGGAGGCAGGGGCATCCGAAGCCCAAACGGTCTGGAATACATTTTTCGGGTTTGTTTCAAACTTAATTTGGAACGGAGGGTCAAAAACGGCAGTCATGAGGTCAGGCTTCTGCGGTTTCTGAGGAGCAGACGTATGTAATCATACAAAGAACCGTTTCACAGCCTGCGATGTGGACATGAAGGTTCACGCTTCCTCTGCTACAGGCTGTACACAGGGGTGGTGCGGAACGCTCCAAGGACAGAGACTCAGGCCCTTGAATGGTGAGTATGGTTCACAGAAGTTTGAGGTAGAGATGATCTTGCGGAGAGCCGTACACAGCACAACCTAGTCCCGTTTTAGAACGGACCAGGGCTTCTTTAGAGGTGCAGACAAAGTTTACTATATCAGCGCCCCAGTCGGTGTGTGCTATCGACCTCGCAGAATATTCAGTGCCTTTTTTGTGCAAGGCAGTTTTTGAGGTATTTTAATATGTCTGAGGAAAGTTAAGTTTTAGGTCAAAAATGACTCCCAGCAATTTGGCCTCTTTAAACAGCTGGAAGGGAGATTTCCCTACTTGAGTTCGGGCGGAACTGGAAAAAATAAACTGACGGAACTTATGAAGTGAATACACTGGGTTTTTGTAGCAGAAAAGGTGAAACCGTTTTCTATAATCCGCCCACTGCGATGGATTTTATCTAGCGGGCAAAGCTGGAGCCGCGCTGGAACAACATCGGGTACAGGCTTGCCAGTGTGCGTAGGCCCGTCAAACATCATCCCCAAACAATGAGCAGGTCCGAACCCTGGCTGAAACACAGATTGAACAATGTAGTTGAGTCATACTACGAAGATTGCAGGAGCTAGTATGCTCGCCTCCCCTGTGGAAGCACCCAGAGACTCCTGCCGTGACATCATAGAGAGTGGTGCCAAACCCTGACCTGCAACGTGTCCGTTCTGTCTAGCAGGGGCTGTTCTGGGCCAAAAAATTTATGAATATAAAAAGGCGGAAGAAGACCTCGCAAACCCAGATCGTGGAGATCATGGAGTTATCCCACCCGCATCCCCGACTTCCAGGTGGTATCAGAAGGCCTTCTCCACGTCCAAAGAAAATTGGCCACTGCATGCTGACTGTTTAAAAAACGCGTTCCTAATGTCGTGATTCCATACAAAAACGAATCAAATGGTGCAACTGTACGACGAATGGTTTGCGGAAACCATCACTGTTCTTTCGCCAAAAGGCCATGCGAGTTATCAAGTTTCCCACATGAGCCTAGCATTGACCATTTTTTCGCATAATTTTTACAAACACAGGCTGGTCAAAGCTATGTGACGTAATTTAGAAGGATTAGAAAGATCTTTCCAGGTTTGGGGATGGGCAAAATGAGGCATTCCCGCCAAAGGGTGGAAAGCAACCTGAAGTCCACACATGGTAATATTACATTGTAGCAGTATCTTCAGTACCTTCTTAGCGGAAGATGTTTCAACAGTTGATAATGAGATTCATGCTAGACCAGGAGAGGAAATCGCTGCAAGAGAGTAGAGGCAGATTCAGCTCGTTTAAACGTGAAAGGGAAGTGATAGTAGTCTTCGACATGTTGTCGATGAAAAGTTGGCCGGGTGAAATTTCTTTGGAGGGCTTTGCTTTTGTAAAAAGTGGATGCTTTATTAGAAGAGGAGGAATTCTTTTCAATGGTTGAAGCAAGCCTATTAGGGTGCAACGCTTTCTCTCTCTGTTATTATAGAATCCGAAAACTTGAGATGATTCAGCAGTGTGACAGGTGTTCTTCCCTTTAATTTTCTTAATGATGTTCCACCTTATTTCCTTAAAGTTGTTGATGTCAGTCACTGGAGCAGCAGGGCTTCTTCTCCAGGACGGCGACGTTTACTATTTTTACATTTAAAAGTGTGTCCTTGATTTACACGAGTTTCTGAATGGGCTCGAGCGTTGGGCCCCAAGGTCGTTGTATACCTGACGGGCTGAGGCCCGTTTTCTAACGTTTAGAAATTTGTTGGCATTCTGAATCGAGACCAGGGTGTTTTTGGCATTTGAAGTATATGCGGGAAAGACACTGGAATACAGGCCCTTGAGCACATTTACTCATAGTGTTTAGTCAGGTGATTCAGCTGGGTCAGGACTCTGAAAAAAATCAGTGACGTCCTGGAACAAGCTCCATAGTAAAACTGTGGCTGCAAAGAGGTCCGCCGTTTGGCTTCTTTTTATAATAATTACATGCTGAGAGACAGAGACATGTTCAGTTATTACAGGTTGCAGACGGACAGGGAAATGGTCCCTCTTCCCCGTGGCAGATCGTCATGGGACAACCACTCATAGTCGCAACCAGCGAGTGGGTACCCCAACCGCAGCAAATCAACAACACTAAAGTTGAACCTGTGGAGAATGAAGGTACGTTGCCGATGCCGTTCGAACAACAACACAAATCCAAATCCGGAAAAGACATCCTACACTCATGGCAGACGCTCTAGGATGACGAACGCGTAGCTACCCCAAAGCGGGTTGTGACCGTTAAAGTCCACCCAACAGCAAAAAAGGTCATAGGAAGTTCCGCCTAACAGACTGACAAGGTCCTGACGACCCACTCGTTACCGATGGAGGAAGATACAGAAAGGCAGATTGTTGACAGGACTTGTGGAGAGTGACTCTCCAGTCTACAGCCTGAAGGTGAGGTAGACAGAGCGACAGGACTATACAACAAAGATTATTGGTGAAGGAGAAGGTCCACAACCGCCCATAAAGGGGGGGGGGGGGGGGGGGGGGGGGGGGGGGGGGAAAAAAAGAAAGCGACAGTCCCAACGTGAAGGTTTTGCCGGCTTTGGGGAAAGGAATATTAACACCAGAAAGAGTAAATGTCTTCTGGCTTTGAAATTTGGGTTTCTTGAAGAGCCACGACAGAAGTTACATATATTAGACACAGCAGCTGCCGGCTCCTCGAAGTTGGAATTTAGACCACGGAAATACCAAAGGATTTATTGTATTATCCCTGGTGGGCAGAGGGCGACAAGGAGAGAGGGACAGGAACATCTCCTCATCAGCATCTGCGGCCAAATGCGGTGTGCACTTCATTATATTTAGTTTTAATACTGGACAGTGATGGTCTTTGGACCCGCTGGGCAGACTGGCCGCTCCAGGTGACAAAGTGCCGGGAATTTAGGAGAAGGTGGAGGACTGGATCTGGGAGAGTGGGTGGAGGGATATTTCGCTTATCATCGCCACCACTCCACACTGGGTGGAATCACCCTATGCCCGCACGGGCACTGGAGCAAGGAGTTCGAGAGGTGAACTTCCTGTTTTTTAATCTGCCCAGCAGCATATGTTGTAGACTGGCTGGGCAGTCTTGAGGGGTGCGGATTTTTTGGGCCTCCACCAGGGGCCGTCACTTGTTTGGAAGGTGGTGGACCTGCTATATCCCCCAGAGCTGTACCGTTTTTCGCATGCAATGTCTTCGAAAACGTAAAGTTTAACATTCTGACAGGCAGACTGATGAACGAGTTGGAACTGTGTGGAACTTTCTTTTACGGCCGAAGCATAGACGAAGAAGCAGTCGGCGACTGACTGCCCACAACCTGCATGCGGGCTTCGAAAAAGGAGATCATCTTTTCTGTCTTAACCCTTTGTATTGCAGATTCCCTGATCCACAGAGGACAATACCGAGAAGGAGAGAGGGAGGGTCGCCACCGCAGTTTGCACAATGTGCCGGATACTTTACAACGGCCCACATGGGTTGCCTTGGGCAGCAAAAATACCACACCCCTCCTGCCCAGAACAACGGTCTCTGACGATGGCCAAACGTCTGGCATCGGAAGCACCTCAATCGGGGACGGAACGTACAATATTAACCAAACCCGGGGACAATCAGGTAGCCCGACTTTGATGACGCGGGGAGGGCAGCATCCGGGTTGCAGAATGTCAGAAAGAGGTGTTGGTGGGCGCACTGATCTTCTGGCACCCATCATGATATCACCCTGCGCACAGCTCCCGTCACACAACCCTGGGATCCAGCTCCGATTATTTTCTGCCTCTGAATCACCTATAATTAATTTCCCTGGCAGGCAATCACTATCTTTTGATGAATATAATTGTTTTGTGAGGGAGTTACCGCTGATCTCCCTGTCCAGCAAGTTTCGTTGGGGCATTAGGTTCACAGCTGTTCCGATTGGTCTTTTGTACTTAGCATTGAAAATAAGAAAGGAACCATTTTCTCAACCTCTTGATGGACCGAGGGGGTCACCTGCGATACCTTGAAAGTCCCTTTGGGATAGGCAAAAGGCTCAAAGCTTAAAGGTGTCTTTCTTGCTTCCGTGTCCTTCTCATAACGAGGGGCCAAGAAGCCCAAAAACCTGCCTTCTGTCGTTCACGTCCATATCCGAATCGGGCTGTCAGAATGCGAAATCCCCCTGAAATATGGGGATGTGGCCGGTTCCTCTTTTTAGGGGGGATGTGTTTTGAAAAAGCCATAGTGTATTTTATGTATATTTCATCCCTCCCGTACCCACCCACCTTGGAGTCCAAACTTAGGGGACCAGGGCCAAGAAACCATTGTCTTGGACCCCTTCCAGGCTTTCGGAGAGACATACGACAAGGCAAATCAAGCGCAACCCTTCGCACCCCTGATCATGCTCAAGCTCACTCCGCGGGAACAGAGAGCTGAGCACTGCAGGGGTTTTAATTGGGCCAGCTGGGAAGCTGCCCGTCTTGACCCAACCCCAAGAAGGGGAGCCGATTAGAGTACACCCAGGTCCAAAGGTAATCCCTGTCCGGGAGAGGTCCTAGTGCCAAAGTGATGAGTGTTTGAATGCGCTGGGCTCTCTCAATCACCAGGCTCTGCCTTCCTCCTCCGGAGGACATGTCGCACCACCGCACGGTGCAAAACGGGCGGCGGGGGCGGATCTTAAGGAGGCCCACAGACAAAGGAGTGTGGAAAAGAAACTGAAGGGTAGACGAAGATAGAAAAGGGGCCAAATAAGGGAGGCAGAAAACAAGTATAAGAGGAGAAAGGGCGGGTTACTCTCAGTCAGGGATCTCTCACCCTTAGGCCTAATCTCCAATGGAAGCCCTACCTTGGGCATCAACTCCATACCGAACGTTAGCGCTCAGCCAAACAGCATCTGCACCTCTCAGGTCCAAAGAAGCAGTGTGAAAAAAAACAGCCAATCTCCAAGTCTTTATGCCCCCGCCAGGGCAAATGCCAAAGGGATCACATGACACCCGCCAGACCCTCCGACCGACGACAAGGTCGTCAACCCCCCCCCGGAGGGACCTTCCCAACAAAATCAAAGCAAACATTTTCCTTTGAATAATTATACATTCTTATGAGAATGTGAATGTAACATTTGCTTTTAAAAACTAGAGGTATTGTTGAAAGGTCAATTATCTTGGCTATAGCACAGTCCCTGATGTGGCCCTCTGCGGTCCGCTGGCGGTGATAAGTAAACATTATCTTATCTTATCTTGGGCTTTACATTTGCATAACTTTAGTACTGTCAGCTTGGTTTCATAGATCCAACACCACAGTAGTATATCTCTCCACTTCTGTGCAAGTTTTGCTTAGCTTTATGAAGTCTTATGAGTTGTGTTTAGCTTCCGCTTTCTAACTTAATGCTCGCACAACATGCTGGGACCTAGATCAGGGTTCATTCTGGGGGTCTGCTGGAAGGAACAATTGCGAAATGTACCCAAAGAAGCCTCCATCCTAACCTTTACCATGTTTACTGGGTCTTCCAATGACGTAATGACTCGATAAAACCATATTTTTATGAAGCAGACAGAGCTAGCTCACAAAATCTTAGGAGTTTGTCAACAATCTTAATAGCCTGTGTCACAGAAATTTCATGTATGGGCACAATCAAAGAGCCTAATTAGGTCGGCAGTTTTCCCCGGACCTATAGCATTATAAATGGGGTCACACATGACGCCATGGCCATCAGGTGGAGGAATAAGGTGTGGCTGATCCGTTTTTATCAGGGAGGGTCACAACCAGACCCACGTATCTGAATCGGGATAAGCAATAGCCAAAATATGGGGTCATGGGCGAGCCCGCCACGATTGGGTCAGTGTAGTCAGAAACACCATCAAGTAAAGGTTAACATGGAGAAAACATGATTAACGCTAACCCACACACACACACACCCACACACACACAGAGACATCAGACACAGCGCGCACACTGGAGGAAGGCATTCTACAGAAAATGAACAGTGACTAGCAGTTAGAAAATCTTTTCACATCCCACAAAGATCAAGATGGCAACCATGACCACTGACAGCAAATTTGAGTAAACTTTTATTAATGCATCATCTGTAGGCATGAGTCAAGCATATCTTATTTTTTTCCAGAAAACGATAACTCCATTAGGTCGCACTTCCGTTTTAAGCAACATTATTAAATTAAATAAAATCATTGCATCTGTTTGTGTACGCTTTTCTTTCTTTTCTTTTTTTTTCTTCTTGTTAAAGAGAGAAATCTGAGATGTTAGGGCATTGTAACAAGAAACATGCTGTCTGAATGCTAACGATACGTTCATGGTAGAAAAACAGAATGACACTGTTGCCGCCCCACTGTACACATGCACACTCGTGGTATATTGATGCAAATCATGAACTGAAAGGAAGACAATGTTGGCCACCATTGTACACAAGGCCCACTATGGTATATTGATGCAAATCAGTGAACTGAAAGGATGACAATGTTGCCCCAATTGTACACTGCACACTATGTGTATAGAATTGATGCAAGATCATGAACTGAACGTATGCCAAAATGTCGCCCCCATAGTACACATAAGCATCACTATTTAATAGTATATGTTCCAATCAGTGAAGCTGAAAGGATTACAATGTTGCCCCATTGTCGTCACATTCACACTATGGTATATTGAGTGCAAACAGTCAGTGAATGCTGAAAGGATGACAATGTTGGCCCCATGTGTACAAGCATGCCCACTATGGTATATTGATGGGGCAAATCAGTGAACTGAAAGATGACAATGTTGGGCCGCATCATTGTATCCCATTGGGCACCCTATAGGTATAAATGAACAAAACAGATGAACTGAAGGGATGCAATGTTGGCCCCATTTACACATTCACACTATGGAATAATAGAAAGCCAATCAGAGAAGCTGAAAGGAGGACCATTAGTTGGACCGCATTGTCCACATACACACTATGGTCTATGATGCAAATCAGATGAACAGAAGGATGACAATGTTGTCCGCCACTTGTACACATGGGCATACACTATTGGTATATTGAGCCAGAACAGGTGAACTGAAAGGATGACAATGGTGACTGTGGGTGTGTGGGGGGGTTGGGTTGGTGGGGGGGGGGGGGGGGGGGGAAGGTCCCTTTTTCTTGAATCTTGTAGAAACATGATTTCATAACAAGATATTAGCAATGTTGCGTGTAAATAAAAAAAGACACAAAAATAAGGGGAGAAGGTAATTATGTGGAGTAGGGTGCTTGTTTTTTTTGGGCAGCAGTGAGACCCCCCCCCCCCCTCTCCAGCCTCCACAAACAAATTACCTATTAAATTTTTTTGTTTCAAATGAAAAATTTAAAAACAGCAGATCTTGCTATTGATTTCCAATGACATGGGATGTTAAAAAAGAAAATCTTGCTACATGATGAGTTTATACCACAGGCAAGTCAAGAATCCTTACATCTGACAGTAAACTGAATAAACTACCGTACACAAGTGAGGTCTTTTATATGGTGCTCGCCAAAAAAAAACAAAGAAAACCAAACACAGATACCTTTACATTCAAGACTGTGCCTCAGCCATTTCCACCTGAAAAAAGTTTTTCCAATAACAAGATAATTAAGATGTTGCGTGAAAATCACAAAAGATCAACAAACAAAAAGTGGGTGGAGAAGGTCAATGTGGAGTGGGGTGCTTGCAAGGCACAGGCGTCAACTGAATATTTAACCGTTGTTGAGGAGATTTTTATTATGGTCCACATAGACATTTCTGTCATATTTTTAATTCCATGATTGCTGTTGAGTAAGGGTGGCTGAGGCAGGCACTGATTCAACTGAAATAATTTAACAGGTTGTTGAGGAGTTTCTTATATGTACAAATAGAGCATGTTTCTGTATATTTTTATTTACATATAGGCTGTGGAGTAGTGGTGGCTTGTAGGCACTGAGGTCCACTGAATATTTAACAGTTGATGAGGAGTTTCTTATAATGTAGGCAAATAGAACATGTTCATTATCTTTTTATATTTACCAATTGCATGATTTTTTCCTGCCCTTGAAATCCGTTTCTGTGTAAGCTGGGGGAAAAATCCTATGATTATAATGAATAAACTAATGTCACAATAGCAACATTGTAGTGTGTGGGGTGTGTGTGTGTGTGGTGTGTGTTGTGTGTGCGAGTGTGTGTGTGTGGTGGATTAGTGCGTGCGAGCTGAGAAACGATCAACGGGAGAGAAGTGAATTTTCAGTGAAGAGGGCACACACACACACACACACGACATATCTATATATTATATATAGAAATATATATATATAGATTATATATATATATATTATATCGGGGACACTGGACCACACTCATCTTGTCATGACTTGTATCCATCATTGTTGGAACAAGAACTTCTGATCAATTTGATGTCATCGATTATTATCAAGTGACTGAGTATACAATTTATGGTAGTGGAATATCAAACCAATTAATAACTAATAAAAACTTGCCATTAGAAAAACGGTTATATATTTATTCACCCAATGGTCATATTAACCCTTGTTTGTTGTGTGAATGAGAACCAGAAAAAATAATATAATTACACGGCCAAAGCATCATCGCTCTTTCTTTGATAACAAACAAGTACACGCATTTGGATGTAGCTCTCAAGTCATGCCATAACCAGTACAACCATTTGGAGTTTGCACTCAAGTCATGGCCATACCCCGTACCCAAGTCAACCATATGGGGAAGAGGGTGGACGTAAGTGATTAGGGACAGTACTCCAGTCTGCCATAACCAGTACACTCCCATTTGGATGTTTGCTCTCAAGTCATATGTCCAGTATACGCAGTACCAACCATTTGGAAAGTTTGCTCTCAAGACATGCCATAGCCCCGTCACTGACCCAAAAGAAGGTTGCGCTACAAACAGAAAGAAAAAAAAACTTCATCGGGGGGGGGGGGGGGGGGGGGCGGTCATACCAATCAAAATTCCAAAACAAAAAAAACAAGAAATTAAAAAGCTTAGTTAAAAAAATTGTAAAAGCAAAGTAGTTTGGTCATAAATGAGAGCAAGGAGTGATGCTTTTAAGATAGGTAAAATGCACGTTGGTCACATGTCAACAATCATAATGATTGAACTGAATCAGAACACTTCTCGGCCAACCATCACTTGCATAGTGGATGTATACACTGGACCTACTTATATATGTATTATAAAACCTGTTCCCTCACTTGAAATGGATTACAAACAAAACTTCATTTCTATATTTTTGGCATCCAGTGTGAATTGGCCAAACACACCTAAAGTTGCTTTAGTTTCAAACGCGTCTTCTTTTTGATTAAATATATATTATCTATATATATAGATATAAACTATATATGGCAAAATTAATTTCTCTGGCAAAGGTGGCGGGCTCCCAATGGTAAGCATTACCACAGTTCAACCAATCAATCTAAATTGGAAGAACATTTTCGTGGCCCCCCCCCCCCTTCCCCTCATCCGGCAACACAACTGCCACATAACTCCCTCATCAGGGGTCCTGACAGAAAATCAGGGGCAAATGTTGCACAAGAACTGGCACATCAGACATAATACTCAAGATAGCGTATTTTTTCTTTAACAGGCAGGAGAGGGAACACTAGTGTGAAATAAAACTTGATAGCTCATGCGATTCCACCACAGGAGGGGTCTTGATTACACATTCAGACATGCGCACTAACCAAGAGACAATCCAACACCCATGACCATTGAAAATGTTCAAATGAAAGTGCATTACCAACCAGTTCTACCTATCAATCTAAAATTTGGAACGAACACTAAAGGGTCCCCCCCCCCTCCCCCTCGTCCTACACAAGGCTGCCTCCTTACTCCCACATCTGGTGTGCCTTGACAGAAAAATTACAGCAAAGGTGGTCACATGACAGCACAATCAGACAATAATAACTGCTCACCGGGGAGAGAGGATATTTCATCCAATCCAAAAATAGGTCACATTCTGTGTGCGCCCTTAGCCGGCAGCAGGCATAAGAAGGGGGGGCCACAACCCGGTGCAGGAGAGAGCAGGCCAGAATTGGATACAGAGAGAGAGAGAGAGACAAACAACTCTCTCCTCTGCACCCACCCACTCACACACACCCATACGCGGCGCGTGGCGGCGTTCACCACAGAAGAAACGGATGTAGCTCTCACCTCTCTCTCTCTCACTCACCACCCCCATCCCCACACATGTTCTCTCTCTCTCTCTCTCTCAACGTTCTCTCTCTCTCTCTCTCTCTTCAAACACACATCACACACGTTTCTCTCTCTCTCTTCACACACACACAACACACCCACACACAACATAACGCGCGAGCACACGTGCGTTCTCTCTCTCTCTCTTTCACCTCTCTCTCTCACGACACACACACAACGTGTTCTTTTCTCTTCTCCATCTCTTTCAGAACACACACCCGAACACACACGTTGTCTCTCTCTCCTCTCTCCTCTATCTGACTCACACACAAACACACACACACACACACAGGCCACACCTGTCTCGGCTCTCTCTCTCGTCTCTCCCTTTCAACACACACACACACACACACACACGCGCGCGGCGCTGCGCACTTACAACAACCAAATTCTCACTTTGTGCAAGTTATCAACTTAGACCGTACTCGTGGTCATTATTTGAACGCAGCGGCCCCATGGTCAAGGGTCTTGGCCTACCCACCACTCTCATCGTATTCCACACCGCAGACCTCTTCTTCCCCTCGCCCCACCCACCCTCTTCCCTCCTCGCGTTTCACCTTTTTTTCTCTTTTCTTTTTTTTTTTACCTGGGTTCTCTTTCTGCCTCAAGCAGGCCCCTCCGGCAAATGACCTAACTCCCATGTTCTGCTGCCGGCACCTCTGCGCATTTATGTCAAGGACCACATTTCCAGTGAAGCCAGTCAAGGTGAAAGATTCATCGCAAGGTCTTTTTTCGGTGCAGACCAGAAGTGTGGTTAGCAGCTCCTTTTTCTTTCTCTTCTTCTCCTTCTTCTTCTCCTCTTTTTCTTTTACTTTTCTTTTTTTGTTTTTTAACATGTTGCCTTTTTTCTCCCCCCCCCCTCCCCCCACCTCTTTCTCCGAAGGGTTAAGGTCGTCTTACGTATTGAAAAGCAAGCATCATCAGCGAGAACGCAATATATTTCTAATACGTACATTACGTTTGTCAGTAGTGGTTGGTACTAACTTAACATTTGTATGGAAAATCATGATGTTATCCAATAAACAGGGAGAAAAAAAATAAGAAAAAAGAAAAAAAATGGGGAAAAAAAAAAAAGGGAAAAGGAAACTGGTGTTTGCTGAACAAAAATTTCCCCTTCACACGACTCTTGTCAATTATTACGTGGTTTTTCCTGTTCGAGACTCTTCACTTTGGTCCCTCCTAGTTGTGAGTCAAAACCCCCTCCTCGCCCCCCAAAAATCATTGCAACTCTCAGAGCCACACACACTACCGCCAGCAACACACACGCGCGCACACACACACACACCACGCACGCCACACACACCACACACACACACAAAACGCTCAAAAAAAGGGGGGGAGGGGGGTGGTGTGTGAAGGAGAAATACGGTTTTTGTTGTGTCTGGGTAGAGTCAGTTTACCTAGTCGGGGACACCTATAAATGGAAACGGGGCCCCAAAGGGTTATAGTCTCGCCTCGGTACCCGGGTTATCTGGGTTTTCCCTGGTTCGACTGGTCATGTATGTGTTTTTTTATTTATTTTTATTTTTTTATTTTTTTTATTTTTACCGCAGTGTTTTTTTTTTTTGAGAGCGTGCTGTACTTTGGGGGTAATGGGGCCGAAAAATCATGGATCCTTCGGAGCGAGTCTGTCGCGCTTTTCGTATCACCCGCCATTTTTTCAGCCTCCCCGAGATTTTTGGGGCCCCCCTACACTCAATAATGAGGCCCGCGGGGAGCCCGAGCCGGTTTGAGGTCTATGCCCATCTGGGCATAGACAGTTCTTTGCGGGAAAAGGGGGAAAAAGTAAAATGTACCAAAGACCCCCCCCCATCCTTAACCTTTCCCCATGTTTACTGGGCTTCAATGCTCGATAAAAAAAAAATATTTTATAAACAAGAGTATCCAAAATTTTGGGTTTTAAACGTCTTAATAGCCTTTTGGTCACAAAAAATTTTGGGGGGCACAACAAAGAGCAAAATTAGTCGCATTTTTTCCCAGGACCTTTTTCATTATAAATGGGTCACACATGACCCATGCCTCAGGGAGGAAAAAAGCTTTGACCCTTTTCAGGTGTGGGTAAAACAAAACGACGGGTTTAAAAGGGAAAAGCAATAGCAAAATATGTGGGTTTGGGCGACCCCCGAAGGGGTTTGTGTGTCAAAACATCATCAGTAAAGGGTTTAAAACAGGGGCGAAACTAAAATTACCCCCCCCCCCCCCCCCACACACACACCACACACAGGAGACATGACAAGGGGGCCCCAAAAAGGGGGAAAGCATTCTACAGAAAAAACAGGATCCAGGAGAAATCTTTACTCAAAAAGAATGATGTAACAATGACAACTGACAGCAATTTGGAAAATTTTATTAAATGCTCACTGTAGATGGTAGCATTCTTTTTTTTTTTTCCAAGAAAATGATAACTCCTTAGTCCTCCGTTTTAACCATTATTGAAAAAATTATATCATTGATTTTTTGTACCTTTCTTTTTTTCTTTTTTTCTTCTTTTTTATGGGGAAAAATTTGAGATGTTATGCCTTTAAAAAAGAACAGCGTCAAATGCTTACGATACTTTCTGGTAGTAAAATACTAGAATGACAATGTTCCCCCTTGTACCATTTACATTGGTTATTGTCAAATCAGTGAATAAAGGGAGACAGGTTTTCCCCCATTGTACACTGTCACTAGGGTTTAATTTTGATGAAATTTCAGTGAACAAAGGATGACAATTTTCCCCAATTGTACACATGCACACTATGGTAATTGAGCAAATCAGTGAACTGGGGGGCAATGGACCTACTTTTTTTTTGAATATGTAAAACATGATTTCATAAAAAGAATTTACAATGTTGGTGTAAATAAAAAAAACAAAAAATAGGGGGAGAAGGTATATTGGGGAGGGGGGTGCTTACAGCATGAGCCCCCCCCCCCCCCCCCCCCCCCACCCCCCCCCCCCCCCCCCCCCCCCCCCCCCCCCCCCCCCCCCCCTCCCCTACCCTCCACATACAAATTACTTTTAAAATTTTTTTTTTTTTTAAAATAAAAATTTTAAAAAATGAGGTTTTGCTTTGATTAAAATGAATGGGATGTTGAAAAAGAAAAATTTTGATACATGAAATTTTTATACCCAGGAAGTCTAGAATCTTACTTTTTGACAGTAAAAGAAAAAACAGTAAAAAAAAGGAGGTATTTTTTTCCTAAGAAAACCAAACACAGATAATTTTATTAAGACTGGCCAGCCTTTTAAACCGAATAAGTTTTTTCTAACAAGTATTAAGATGTTGCGTGTAAATACAAAAGACAAAAAAAAGGGGGGAGGTCAAGTGGAGTAGGGTGTTTGCAGCACGAGTCAATGAATATTTAACGTTTTGGAGTTTCTTATTAGGGTAAAATAGCTGTTCTTATATTTTTATTTACATATTGCTTGGGTAGGTGCTTGCAGCACTGAGTCAACTGTTTTTTTAACAGTTTTTGAGGAGTTTTTTTTGTAAAATGACATTTTCTGTAATTTTTTTTACATATTGCGTGGATTTAGGGTGCTTGCAGCACGATCAACTGAAAATTTAACAATTGTTGAGGGTTTCTTATTATGTAAAATAGTTTTCTTTTAAAATTTTTATTTAAATTTTTGCTGTGGAGGGGGTGCTTGACCCTGAGTCAACTGAATTTTAAAACAGTTGTTGGGGTTTCTTTTTATGTAAAAATAGACATGTTCTGTAATTTTTTATTTACTTTTTGCATGTTTTTTCTCCCCTTAAAATCAGTTCTCTGTGAATCTGGGGAAAAATATAGATTAATGAAAAAAATAATGTAAAATAGCAAATTGGGTGTTTGTTTTGGTGTGTGGGTGTGTGTGGTGTTTTGTGTGTGTGTTTTGGTGGTGGCGTGGAGATGGAAAAAGAGAAGTGAATTTCGTGAAGCAAACACCACACACAAAAATATAATATGGAAACCCATCTTGCTGACTTTTATCATCATTGTGGAAACAATCTTTGATAATTTTAGTACTAGATTATTCAAGTGAGATAACATTTATGGTAGGGAAATTTTAAACCCAAATTAAAAACTAATAAAAACTGCCTTTGAAAACGGTTTTTATTTATTCCCCCTTGGTCTTATTCTTGTTTGTGTGTAAGAAAAGAATTTAAGAAAAATGTTGCTTATAGCCCCGCCGGCCCCGCAGGGGGCACAGGGGGGCTGTCCCCACTTTTAAATAAACTCCCGTCTTTTAAAAAAAAAAAAAAAAAAAAAAAAAAAAAAAACACTTTCACCTTCTTTTAATGCATGTTAAAAACAAACCAAAACTTTTTTAAAAAATCTTTTTCCGAAAAAATCCAAATAGAGAAAAATTTTAATTTCTTCAAAAAACCCAAGGTCACGTCAGGCGGGACATCCCTGAACAGGACTTCATGGACCGCTGAAAATGTTTGTGTCTCACATCGTGCAAGTCCAACACTCTAAAGAACATGTTTCATTGTGAGTGGTGCATGAAGAATGCACCACGGAGTTTCTTCACTCTTAAAGGAAGAAGGGGTCAAAAAAATGGCCGGTGTGCAGCCGGCACAGAACGTTTCCTTTTTTAAGACCACCCCCGTAGAGGGGAGGAGTTTTTAAAGGTTTTGGGAATCGAAAGAGTTTGTTATTCGTCTGTTGTTCCAATCCCCTGCAGGGGTCTCTACAAAAATCTTTAAATTTTTGGGGTTTTCACATTGAGCAGGGGAAAAAGGTTGGACAGTTCTCTTTGTGGGTTCTTGGTAAACGATAAAACATTTCTTCCGCGATCCCAACTGGAGGAACCCAAGCAAGGAATGTTGAAAACCTTTCCCCCTTAACTTGCTAAAAGTTTAAAAAAAAGCAAAAGTTTGGATGCTAAAGGTTGCGGCCACTATGGCCTCCAAAGCTGACAGCGAATCCGAAGAACCAGAAAGTCCCTCCTCAAAGAATGGGGTTTTTTCAGCCAGTATGGCATAAGTTCGCAGAATAGCAAAGATCTAAAAGAAATTTTGTTCCAACAAACTGAGAAGGAGCCCCGGGCAGTGGGCTGCACGGCCACCCCATCCCAGACGGGAAACCCGTCAGTGAAAATTTTTTTGATGGGATGGGAAGGGGAACAGAGTCGGCATACAAAGCCTTGTAGCCAGAGAGTGGTGACCCTTGGGAAAAGCTGCGGATCGAAACAAAATTTGGTGGAAAAAGGTCCAGGGAGGTTGACCCGGAAACTTGGAAAAAATCGGAAATACCCCCGTCTATACCCGCTTTCCCGCACGTGAGGCTGATACGAACCCCCAAAGGCGGAAACATTTGGGTTTGTTTCAAACTTATTTTTGGAACGGGGGTCAAAAACACAGAAAAGGCAGGTTTCAGCGGTTCTGAGAACAGTGGATGTAAAAATTAAAACAGTTTAGCTGCATTGACAGTGAAGGTTCCCCTGCTCTGGAAGTTTTCACAGGGGGGGGTGCGGAACGCCCCAAAGCAGGACGAACCCCCTTGATGGTTTTTAGGGCCCAAAGGTTTGGGGTTTTGATGATCTTGCGGGCCCGTAACAGCACAACCGGTCCATTTTTTGAAGGGGCGGGGCTCGTAGAGGTGCACATGTTTTTTTCGGGCCCCCCAGTCGGTTGTGTACACCCCCAGAAATTCAGTGCCTTTTGGAAGCATTTTTGGGTTTTTTTAATTGGCTGCGAAAGTTAATTTTTTGGTCAAAAATGCCCCCCAGTTTGGGGGCCCTTTTAACGCGGGAATGAGAGATTTCCCTTTTTAAAGTCAGGATCTGGAAAAAACTGAGGGAAATTATGGAAGGAATAATGGGTTTTTGGAAAAGGGGAAAAGTTTTCATCCGCCCCCGAGGATTTTATCTACCAAGGGCCTGCGTGGACACTGGGGAAGGCTTTCCGTTGGTAAAACAGCAAAAACATCCCAAACAATGAGCAGTCTGAACCCCCTGAATGATTTAAAATGTTGTTGATCTCAATATAAAGAGGGAGGAGATAGTATTCCCCCGTGGAACACCCCAAATCCTGCTCGTGGACATCAGAGAGAAGTGGGGCCCAACCCGGACCTGAAAAAGTGTTCTGCCAAAAATTTTGAATAAAAAGCGGAAAAATGACCTCGAAAACCCAAATCGGGAGATATGAAGTATCCCCCACTTCCCGGTGGTATGTTTGGCCTTCTCCAGTCAAAAAAAAATTGCCACTTTTGCTGTCTGTTTAAAAAAGCGTTTTAAGTGTGTTCCGAGAATCAAAAGGGCACTGTACTTCGAGTTTGCGAAAACCCCACTGTTCTTTGCCAAAAAGGCCCTCGGGTTTCGGTTTCCCATGAGCCTACTTTTACCTTTTTTCCACAATTTACAGGGCAAGCTGGTCAAAGCTAGGGCGGGAGTTGATGGGTTAGAAAGATCTTTTCCCGGGTTTGGGGATGGGAATAAAGAGGGCTTTTGCAAAGGGGTGGAAAGAACCTGTAGTCCCCACGTGGTTGTATACCTGTAACGGATTTAGACCTTTCCCGGGAAAATGTTCAATATTGATAAAGTTTTTTCATCTATACCTGGAGAGGAATCGCTGCAAAATTAAGGCGATTTAGTGTTTAAATTTAAAAGGAAGATTGTAGTCTTCCAGTTGTGGGTGAAAAGTTGCAGGGAGATTTTTTTTTAGGGCTTTTTTTTTTGACAAAGTGACTGATTTTTTAGAAGGGAGGAATTTTTCAATGGTTGAAGCAAGAGATTAAATGCTTTTTTTTGTATAAAGAAACCGAAAACTTTTAGATGGTTCAAGTGGGACAGGTGTTCTTCCTTTGATTTTTTAATGATTTTTTCAATTTTTTTTTAAAGTTTTTTTATTTTCGACTGGAGCAGAAGTTCTCCGGACCCACGTTTACTATTTTAAAAGTGGTCGATTTAGCCGGAGTTTCTGATGGGGTCAGCGTTGGGACCCCCAAGGTCGTTGTATACCGACGCTGGCCCGTTTTCAACTTTTGGGAAAAATTTTTGGCATTTCTGAAAACGAAAGGGTTTTTGGCATTTGAAAATTTATCGGAAGACACTGGAATTTAAGGCCCTTTGCACTTTAATCATAGTGTTAGTCATGTTCGTGGGGCAGGCTCGAAAAAAAATCAGTGTCCGGAAACCCCCAAAAACGTGGGTGCAAAGATCCCCCGTTTTCTTTTTATAATTTAAATGCGAGAGCCGAGACGTGCGTTATTAAGGTTTTGAAGGCAGGGAAATGGTCACTTCGTCAGATCGTCAGGGAAAACCCCCATGTCCAGGGGCCCGCGAGGGCCAACCACAAATCCCAAAAACGAAGTGAAAACCCGAGGAAGAGTGGGTAAGTTGCGTCCGTTTCAGAAACACAAATCCAAGTCTGATGGGCACCCAATCAGCGACCCCTGGGGGAGTACCGGGACTACCCCAAAAAGGATTGGACCCTTAAAGTCACCCAACGAAAAAAGGTGAGGGATTTTTATCAGACGACAAGGTCCCGACGACAAACCGGGCGAAGGGAGAGAAAAGAAACAATTTTCCAGTCTTGTGGGGGGTGCTTCGCGCTACCCGAAGGGGGGTAGACAGAGTGAAGGACTATAAACAAAATTTTGTGTAGGGAAGGGCAACACCGCCCGACGCCCCCCGTGGATGGGTTTTGCAGGGTTTTGAAAAAAATTTAAAGCAGAAAAAGTAAAGGTTTCGGCTTTGAATTTGAGTTTCTTGAAGAAAACCACGACAGAGGTTTAGAGCTGACATAGAAGCGCAGGGTCCTGAAGTTGGAATTTAGACCACGGGGATTCCCAAAGGAATATGTATTATCCATGGTGAAGGGGCGAAAAGGAAGATCAGGTCACTCCTCCTCAACTCTGCTGTAAAACTGAAATTTTTTGCTTAATTTCATGGGGGCTTTTCAGACCTGTGGCAGACTTGCCAACAGGCGAAGAAAATCTGGATTTGGGGGATGTGGGGTTTTTCTTCATCTCACCATCTCCACACGGGTTGTTTAATCCCTTGCCCGCCCGGGCCGGCTGGGAGTTTGAGGTGGGGGGTGGTTTTTTCATTGCCCAGCAGCAGTGTTGTAGAGTGGGGGGTCTGAGGGGGGGGATTTTTTGCCCCCACCCGGGGGGTCTTTTTGGGGTTTGGGAAAGGGGGTGGACTTGCTCCCCCAGAATGACAGATCTTACTTGCAAGTCTCGGAACATGAATTCATCATCTGGGAGCGTGACTGAGTAGGAAAATATGGGGCTTTCTTGCAAACCCAAATGGAAGAAGCTGTCGGCGTTGGGGCCACAACCTGTTTCCGGGGTTTAAAAAAAGAGATTTTTTTCCTTTTAACTTTTATAGCAGATTCTTTAATCCCAAAAGGGGCAGTTTCGTGAAGGGGGGATGGTCGCCACCGCAGTTCCTGTGCCGGATCATGAAACCCGGGCCCATCATGGGTTTTCCTTGCAGCAAAAAACCCATACCTCCCGCCCCGAACAGCGCTCCCCGACCTGGCCAAACCCCTGGCACCTGAAGCACCCAATGGGGCGGGACTATTGTGAAACCCCAAACTTTAGGTAACCCCAAATTTTTGACCGGAGGCACCCAAAAGGGTGCAAAAGGTCAGAAAGGGGTGTTGGGGCACTTCTCTGAAACCCCTTTCCACCGTCACCCTGGCACCTCCCTCACACCTGGGCGCCACTCCGTTTTTTTTTCTGCCTCTGAAACAGTTAGTTTGCATCGAATCACACTTTGGGTGAATTTAATTGTTTGTGGGGAGTTACCTGATTCCCTGTCCACAAGTTTTGTTTTTTTGCAGCTGTTCAGATTGTTTTGTGATTTGTTTTAATGAAAATGAGCCTTTCCCAAACCCCTTTATGGACCGAGGGTTCTGAATTCCCTTTAAAACCCTTTTGAAGGCAAAAGGGCTCAGAGCTGAAAGGGGTTTTCCCGCCCCTCCCCTCCTCACGAGCCAGGGGAAACCCAAAACCTGTCTTCTGTAACTTTGGGATCAGAGTCATTCGTATGACAATCCCCCCAAATTGGGGTGCTGCCTTCCCCTTCCTTTTGGGGGGGAAAGTTTTTTTTTAAAAAGTCATATTTAGTTTTTTGTGATTCATTCTCCCTACCCACCCACTTGGGTCCCAAAAAAGGGGCCCGGGCCCAAGAAACCCAAAGTCTTGCCCCCTTCCGGCTTCGGGAGAGACATCGAAACAAGAAACCACCAACCCCATCCCCCTGATCTTTCCCCCTCCCCCGGGGAAAAGAGGCGGCACTGCAGGGGTTTACTTTGGGCCGCAAGGGGACTGTCGTCTTTTACCCAAACCAAGAAGGGGGCCCATTAGTTAACCGGGGGCCCAAGTGTATCCCCGTCTAGGGGAGGCCCAGCCAAGTGATGTGTTTAGGCGCTGGCCCTCTCAATCCAATTCATTCCCCTCCGAACAGGTCGCACCCCACGGGGAAACGCGGCGGATCTTAAAGGGACCCAGAAGAAAAGGAGTGGTTAAAAAAAGACTTGGGGGGGACGAAATAGAAAGGGCCCCAAAAAAGAAGGGAGAAAAAAAAAAAGACGAATAGGAAAAAAGGTGGGGTTTTTTATTTGTTGGGCCCCACTCCTAAATTTTTTGCATGGGGGACCCTCCCGGGGAAAACAATTCCTACCAGTAATGTTTGGCCCGTCAGCAATTGGCTATAAGGCCTGAAACGTTATAACAATAACCTTAGCTGAGTTGTTTGTGTTTGGGAAGAGAACCAAAAAAATAATAGGTATTAATGCCAAACTCATCCTCTTTTTGATAACAAACGTAAACCCCTTTGGTGTTTGCTCTCAAGTCAGCCCTAACCCTACACCATTTGGATGTTTGTCCCCAAATCATGCATAAAAGTACCCTTTTTTATGTTTGTTCAAGTATGCCATAACAGTAACCCCTTTTGGCGTTGCTCTAAATATGCCATAACCAGTCAAGCCAAATGAAAGTTGCTACAAACAGAAAGAAAAAAAACTTATGATACCAATCAAAATCCAAAAAAAAATTAACAAAAAATTAAAAAGATTTTTTAAAAAATTTTAAAAGCAAAGATATTTTCATAAATGAAGGAAAAGGGGTGGTGCTTTTTTAAATAGGGAAAGGCCGTTGGTCACATGCATCAATCATAAGATTTAAATGAAAGAACCTTCTCGCACCATCAGCTTGCTAGTGATGTATACATGGACCCTTTTTATATGGTTTTAAAAATTGTTCCCAAAAGAAATGGATTACAAAATTCTTATCTTATTTTTGCATGCCAGTGTGAATTTGGCCAAAACCCCTAAATTGCTTTTTTTCAAACGTCTTTTTTTTATTATTTTAATATAAATTTTATATATATATTAATTTAAATATAATATAAATATATAGAATTAATTTCTTCAAACGACTCCATGTAGCATTTCCAAGTTTTACCCCTCAAACTAAATTTGGAAGAACATTTTGTGCCTCCCCCCCCCCCTCCCCCTAAAAAAAAAAAGCCACTTACTCCCTCATCGGGGCCTGAAGAAAATTCAGCAAAGGTTGCACAGACTGCACATCAGACATAAAACTCGGAAAAGGTTTTTTTTTTAAACAAGGAGAGGGGAACTCAGTGTAAAAGGAAACTTGTAGTCATGAGATTCCCCAAACGGAGGGGTCTTGATTACACATTCAGTATTGAGCAATACAAGAGACCAAATCCAACACACCTGACCATTGAAAATGTTCAATGTAAGCATTACCACAGTTCTACCTATCAATCTAAATTTGGAAAGAACATCTTTTGTGTCCCCCCCCCCCTCCCCCTCACCAACACAACTGCCACTTACTCCCTCATTCTGGGGGCCTGACAGAAAATTCAGCAAAGGTTGCACATGACTGCACATCAGACATAATAGACCTCACCGGAGAAAGGATTTTCAGCCAATCAGAAAATAGGTCACATTCGGTGCGCGCCTAGCCGCAGGCAGCATAGAAGGGGGGGCCACAAGCTAAACCGTAGCAACGCACGGTGAAGGAGAGAGAGGCCTGATGGATACAGAGAGAGAGAGAGAGACAAACAGACTCTCTCTCTCTCTCACCACACACATGCACACACACACATACGCGCGCGCGCGCGTGCGCGCGCGCACACACGGATGTACTCTCTCTCTCTCCCACCACCCATCCCACACACACAGTTCTCTCTCTCTCTCTCTCACGTTCTCTCTCTCTCTCTCTCTTTCAAACACACACACACACGTTGTCTCTCTCTCTCTTTCACACACACACACCACACACACACACACATACGCGCGCACACGTGCGTTCTCTCTCTCTCTCTTTCTCTCTCTCTCACACACACACACACACGTGTTCTTTTCTCTCTCTCTCTCTTTCACACACACACACACACACACGTTGTCTCTCTCTCTCTCTCTCTCTTTCTCACACACATACACACACACACACACACACACACACACACGCTGTCTCGCTCTCTCTCTCTCTCTCTCCCTTTCACACACACACACACACACACACACGCGCGCGGCGCGCCACTTACACCAAATGCTCACTTTGCAAGTTATCACTTAGACCGTACTCGTTGGTCATTTATTTGACCAGCGCCCCATGGTCAGTCTGTGCATACCTCCACTCGCAGCGTCTTCCACACCCAGACCCTCTTCTTCCCCTCCCCCACCCACCCTCCTTCCCCGTTTCACCTTTTTTTTTTTTCTTTTTTCTTTTTTTTTTTACTGGTTCTCTTTCTGCCTCAAGGCAGCCCCTCCGAAATGTCCTAACTCCCATTTCTGCTGCCCCCTCTGCGCATTTATGTCAAGACCACATTCCAGTGAACCAGTCAAGGTGGAAAGTTCATCCAGAGGTCTTTTTTCGGTCAGACAGAAGTGTGGTTACAGCTCCTTTTTCTTTCTCTTCTTCTCTTCTTCTTCTCCTCTTTTCTTTTCTTTTTTTGTTTTTAAATGTTCTTTTTTCTCCCCCTCCCCCCACCTCTTTCCGAAAGGGTTAAGGTCGCTTAGTATTGAATACAAGCATCATCAGGTGACGCAATATTTTGATATTACGTACATGACGCTTATTGTCATTAGGTGGTCTAACTTAACATTTGTATGGAAAATCTTGATGTTATCAATAAAACAGGATGCAAACTTGTTTTTTTCCTCGATCAAGTACAGTTTTTGAGAGCGTGCTGTACTTTGGAAGGTAATGAGGGCCGACGGAATCATGGATGCCTTCGAGCGAGTCTGTCGCGCTGTTCGTATCAGCCGCCATTGTTTCAGCCTCCCGCGAGAGCTTGTGGCCCCCTAGCAACTCTATGATAATGAGGCCCGCACGAGCCGCGAGCCGGTGAGGTCTATACTCAGGATAAAGAGTTTTTTTCTTTAAACAGCAGAAAAGGGGAACTCTAGTGTGAAACAGAAAACTTGATAGCTCATGAGATTCCACAAACAGGAGGGGTCTTGATTACACATTCAGTATTGAGCAATACAGAAGACCAAATCCAACACACCTGACCATTGAAAATGTTCAATGTAAGCATTACCACAGTTCTACCTATCAATCTAAATTTGGAAGAAAAATTTTTGTGTCCCCCCCTGCCCCCCACCCCAACACACCTGCCACTTACTCCCTCATCAGGGGGCCTGACAGAAAATTCAGCAAAGGTTGCACATGACTGCACATCAGATATAATACTCTGGATAGAGTTTTTTTTCTTTAAACAGCAGAAAAGGGGAACTCTAGTGTGAAACTGGAAACTTGATAGCTCATGAGATTCCAAAAACAGGAGGGGTCTTGATTACATATTTAGTATTGAGCAATACAGAAGACCAAATCCAACACCTGACCATTGAAAATTTCAAGCAAATCTGCTGACAACTGTCCTTCTGAAATTGCACAGAAAGAAAACACAGAAATGATTTGCGTTGCAAGTTTTGTTTCTAGGATGTTAGTCGGTGCTGGCA
>JAFLJL010002590.1:0-24259 GCA_018398815.1 Conus ventricosus | reverse complement strand
TGGTTCAGCACGATGGCCAAATCTATTGTATTACGGGATACGATCACAAACGTTGGATCACGAATTGCGGTGCTCGACCGGCATTGACACCAGCACCTGCTGCTCACACACAACCGTTCTCCTGCAAAGAAGGGCCATAGTCGGGATTTTTCAGCAAGCGGAGCTGCAACTGCGCTGGAAAAGGCCTCGCACCTCTTGCAAGCTTGGATGACACTCTCCATGTAAGCACGCTGCACATGCGCACCATGGACTCCGTGCCGAGCACTGTTCTGCCTGACCCAGAACGTGACGAGCTGTCACGTACCCAGCAGGCCTTGGCAAAAGGATCAGCAATTAGTCGGGCATGCGCATGAGGGTTCATTTGCAGCTCCACCGCGAATCTCAAGCGGAGCAGAGAGCACTCTTAAGGTCGGCCTTGCATTCAGCCCAAACAAAATGGAAGGGGCGCTCACCTGGACGCGTACGCATCGTACGGAAACTGCACGCGCACTCCGCGCAGCACGTACTCGTGCATACCAACTTGCTTCGGATGCAACTGCTGACAGCTGCGGGCTGTGTGAGTCGGGCACGCGAGCCGCAAACCTTGCACGATGTCAGGCACTCACATACATCCCCACACACATGGCTTCAAGACGTATAGACTGCTCAGGGCTGCTCGAGTGCTGCGAAGGAAGCGGCAGCGTCGCCTCCTGTTCGTTCTCGCCAAGCCTCATCATGAACTCGTGATTGCGGCAAGGCGCACACAAAGTGATTATTCTGAAATACTGGCGTTGTGTGATCTGCGATGTCGCACGTGCTTGTCGCAGAGTGGCGTGCACTCGTGCTCCCAGTTCGAACGGCGGTGCTTGAAGCCACGTGTCTACACCTAGGTGCACCCTTTGCAGCTGTAGCTGCCGCACAACGTTGCATGCGCACTGACCGTTGCGCTAGCCAGCATCGGAGACGTCGACGCGGTGCGTGTGCGGCTTGGACGCTTGAGAGTGGTGGGTCGCGTGTCAGGCCCCTTGCCTTGTTTCGGCGCCTCGAGCGCGAGAGAGGGAGGGAAGGCTCTGCAGGACGCCAAACCATGACGCCGGCCAGCGCTCGCAGCGTGGCTTTCGCGGGCACTACGTGACGTGCGCTTAGACATCAGCTTGTCACTTTATGCTCTTCGCAGCCTCTTCTCAAGGTGGCGCTCGCACTTCCGGCGTTCGCCCCTGGTCGTGGCGCCGTACTGCCTGCGTCACCAGGTACGGGCATCATAGTTGAGATTGCACTCGTGACACTTTCCCGGTTTTCCCCATCTGACGAGGCGTCAGCTACAGCTCCTCGCGCAAAGTCCTATATTCGCCACGGGGGCTCCCGCTTGCCAAGCCAACTCGCTCAGCGTAATTGCAGTCTGCCATGGGCTTGGGCATTGTGGCATGGGCGTTCACGTGGCTGGGATCCTTCAAACTCATCGCACTCATCTTCGGGAGTCTCGAGCTAGCAGAGGAGGATGTTCCACTCATCTTCGCGTTCTGTTTCGTGTTCCCTGTGTTGTTTGACTCCCCAAGAAGCGTCGGAGAGCGTGTTGGCTCCACCAGCTGGCGCGATATTCGGCAACTACACTAGTCGCCGCTGCATCAGCCTTGGCGTCTTCACACCACTCCTCCTTGGCATTGTCAAAGGCCACTGGCAGACCAGCACCAGCAAAAGCCTGGTGGTTCACTGTGAGTGCTCTCTCGTATGTATCCGTTCGTGCCACCCAACCCCCGCTTCCCCCCACCGCCCTCTAGGCGTGCGTCTGGCCACATGCCTGGCTTCAGAGTCTCACCGATTACACGGCCGGCCAGCGCACAGAACGTCCACACCGGAAACTAACACTGCAGGTCTATTCCTCTGGAGTACGCTTGAGCTCTTCCTCGGCCTGCTCGGCTTTGTCGGCACCCTTATCGGTGCGCACTTGCAGCCTGGCATGAGCATGCCCCTGGTGTCCACGAGCTTGCGCGAGTTCTGGGGGCGGCGGTGGAACCTCCCCACCACCGCAATGCACGTGCGGTGTTGTACGATCCCATCGCAGGCCGGCAGAAGCAAAAGATCAGCAACGTGGCTGTGGGCTTGAACGGTCGGCCGATCGACCATGTGACGGCACGTGCGCAGCGGGCAGCGCGCACGGCCGAGCTGCCGATGCAGCAGCGGTACAGCGGAACGCCACAACGGACGGCCAGATGCTGCGCCTGCGCCAACGCACCCGTGCTGAGGTGTGCAACACCATAGAGGAGAACGGCGTTGGCGTCATCGAGCCTGCGAAGATTCGCGCCGCGCACGCGGCTGCGGCCAGCTCCGGCGGCGGAGACGACTCGTGCTGCGGCGCTACGGCCTGGACGAGTGTCGCATCAGGGCAGCACGACACGCAGCTCCATGCGATGTGTGTCACGTTGGTGTCAGCGGTGCAATACACCAGTGGATTCAGCACACCATGTTCGACAGCCGTGGTACGAGCTGCGGTGGGCGAGCGCGTTTCTGTTGCAGCCGCCGCTGATCGCGGCGCAGGACGCGCTGCAGCGGTCGCGGCCCTGGCGTACAGCGTTTGGGTGTCCCTTGCTACGGAAAGGTGTGCTCCTCCGTTGTCTGGGCCTCACACGGGCTTGAATGCACGCACTGCGACGGGCTCTGCTTAGCAGGCCGTCAAGAGCTCTTTCGGGTTCGAAAAGCACTTGGCAGCCAAGCACTCGATGCGCGCCTCGATGTGGAGCGCAGCGTTGCAAGCCAGTCCCTAGATGCCCTGCCGTGCGCTTAAATCCTGAAGCGTATGCAGGCTGTGACAGGTGCTGTTCTCAAGACGCATAAACTGTTTGCAGGGTTGTGAACTGCTTGACAACGATTATTCTGCTTGTGGCGCCCCTGAAGCCACTGATGATGGACACCTTCCACGACACGCCGCAAGCCAGGGGCTACCTCATAAGTGCGCTGGAGGATCTAAACGGCATCTGTGAAGCGGCTCTAGCATGGCAGCCAACACTGTGCCTGTGGCCTCGAGGCATTGTGTGGTGATGTGCGTGCCTGAGCTTTGGGGCTGCGCATGCTCGCGAGGCGATGCAGGAGGCAGATGCCGCTATGATGCAGGGAATGGGCCTGCAACATCTTCGCAGCAGGATCACATGTTCGGTGATAAAGCCCAGTATGCCGGATGGTAATGGAGCAGGAAGTCTAGTGTGGGTGGTTAGAAAACGGATGGGGGCCGCATTGTTGTCCTCGGCACGGAAATCGCGTGTGGCGGTATGCTTTGCGAGATACGCAGTTGGGAGATTTCGCGCCATCTGTCGTGCGGGCAAGGCATGCTCTCTATCGCAGTTTGAGCACGCCGCAGGCTTGGGCTCGACGAACACGCACCCAACGTGGGTTCACCTGCTGCTGGGCTGTAGCAGAAAACCCAGAGCAGCGCAAGGCGCCATACGCCCCTGCACCGTGCGCCCTCCGAGATACCACCACGCTCTCAACAGCATGGGGTACACGACGTTTGCCTATGCTGCCCTTACGACAGCATGGCAATCACGCTGCTGCAGCTGCTGCCTGCTGCTGGCCACGAATGCGCTTCACTTGCGAGTATGCGGACACGCCACCAGTGCCACTGCCGTGCAGGCCACCGATGTAGCGACATGGGATTCTTTAGGAAGACCAGGACGCAACAATCACGATTACTCTGCAAGCAAACGACACAGAATGATCCTTGCGCCACCTCCCAGGCTGCCAACTGCCTAGCTCCGTGGCATGCATTCAAGTGAACGAAGTGCTGCGGCACTAGCTGTACAACACCAGGTCATGAGCCTGCAACTGCGCGAAGAATGCGACGGAAAACTTCAAGAGCGCACCGCTTGATGCAGTTCCCGATCGAGTGAGTAACAGGCGACACTGCGCGCCAGGATCATGTACGACACCTGTTGGTACAGATGGAACATGAGCGCGGCGACACTCGCCTTGCGAATCATGGACCTCAGGCTCCAGAATTCCGTGGGCAAGCTAGCTGCAGGTGTGACGGCAGCCCATCCTCAGGACCGCAATGGGCGCCAGCATGCAGAAGGACATCATCGTCATGAGCGTGAAGAGGCTATGGAGCCCCCAACCTGTATGGCATGCCGGTGCTTTTAGGAATACGTGTGCAGGACAGCAATGGCAATGGCACACAAGCTATTGTACACTTTTCTTTAGGCAAGGGAAACTGTCGGGGGCTTTCGGAGGGACATCTGCAACAGAAAGGGTTTCAGTGAATCATCAAAGCTGCCCGGGGTCACCTTCTCTTTGATGGCGGGTGTCATGAACTTTTTCGAGAAAACGTTTGCGACTCTGAAAGGTGATGTTTGAAACCCCATAGCGCTGATGAAGCCCGTCCAGTTGAACGTAGCCTCCGAAAAGGACGCGCCCGCAACGCCTCCAATTATGGGGATCAGTGATGCAAGCACCCAGGGTCAGCGGACTCCCGAGAAATAGCGAAGAGAGCAAAACAGAGACAGAGGCTCGCAGGCCTTGATGGTGTGCGTGAAGGACACACCGCCACCATCCGAGCGAGACGTTTGTGAGCAGATTACCAACGGTGTGCACAAGGGCGAGCGGCAGCACTGCTTGCAGGGTCTCCTTTGAGGTGTTCGACCTTGGTGCCAGTGGCAATGAACCAGCCAATGCCTACGAGGGAGCCCATCAGAAACTGGTAGGTGGTGATCACGAAGGGAAAGTGGAAGGCTGTGAGCACCTGTTTGTTGAATCTGCAACGTATGCGCACTTTCAAGTGGCTTTTTGGCAGTGTCACTGCTTGTCACTATGCACGACAAGTGTCGGGAGTGGCTGCAAAATTCAGGCCGCATTGACATTGTCACTAAGTGCACTACACGTATCACAAATGAAACCCATTGAGTACTCCGCGGCTTGCATCCGCAGCGAGGCTGCAGTTTGACACATGTGCAAAGTTGACTGCCCTCAATTTCCGTTGCACGCGATCAATGCCAGAGTAGCTGGCACATGGCGCAACGCCTCAGAAGAAGAAAGAGGAGGGCACGGAAGCGTACACATTGAAAATGACGTTGAATCCATACCTGCACCAGAAATGCGACCTTGCCAGCCCGCGAGCTCGTGCGTCCTACGTTGACATACCTGTCGAACATACGTGCGGGATCATGATACATGCGACAGGGAGGTGTTGCAGTCCACAAGGAAAACGTTGTCAAGGACGATGTCAGGGTTGCGGTGATCAAGGCTGGATAGAGAGGTAGCCTTGCCGGCCAGAATCCCTTCTGCACAAGAAGTCACAGGGAGTAAACGTGTCTCGAGGCGCGCTGCAGCCCATGCGAGGCCAGGCCTTGGAGACGTCATCTGCTGTGCACGATGCACCGCCAACACCCATAGTGCAAGCCGAGATCGCACCATCCCGCGAACAGCGCGCCTAGATGCAGAACGTGCCAAAGCCGTCTTCTTTTCGCTCTGGTTGCGCAGCGCCGCTGGGCCCGGCCGCGTTGCTCGCAGCGTGACTGCGGTGCTCATGCGAACGCTGGTGCCTCAGATGTCGGTCCGCATTCCGGAACGGAGGGGGCCCCGCGAGCTGGCGGCCCCCTACGCGTCGATGCGATCGCACATCTCCGAGATGCGTGTACTGCAATGCTTGAATGATCGCGACGGGCGGCGGCTCGTGAAAGATGGCCGGTTCATGGCACCGGCCTTTGCCAGGCATCCGAGTCTCAACACACTGCCCATCAGGTGTGAGCGGCGAGATCACGCTACTCAAGCAGACACACGCAGCGTCGGTATCGTCGTCGCGACGGTCTGTGACGCGACAAGGCAGACGAGCGGACGGAGCTCCGATTTTACGAGCGCTGGTGCTGAGAATGTTCGGGCCCATCTTCAAAAGGGCTAGGGCTAGATGGAAGACTCCCCAGCCGTAGACGTGTCTGCGGCGCCCAGCCCTGTCCTGATAGCCTGCTCTGGCGCAGGCAAGTTCAGAGCCCGAGGCGCCGTGCAGCGTGCCGCACAGGCAGCATGCGAACGGCGCGTTCAAGGCTGCACGTGCATGCTGCCAGCTCCCAAACTGCTGCAATGCAGGGGTGGTCTGGACAGGCTGCATCAGGCCGTGAGCGGCGGACGCGTGAATTCAAGCAATACCATTGCCCTGACCCTCGCTTGCAAAAAAATGGCGCATAGACTTCGCGGGGGGCAACAGTGCGCTTGCCATCGTGGCAATGCTCCCACTCAACCGTGGCCAAGCCGTTTGCGTTTCGATTTCTTCGTAGACAAGCATACATACTCCCTTCGATTTGTTGGAGGCGGTCCCGCCACACTCTGAAGCACTGCAAGCCACGACGCGTCAATCCACCGCCATGATCTGAAGCTGTTCGATTCCTATGCGTCCCCCCCACCCAAGGAGGTCGGAGCCATCTCGAGCAATGAAAATGGCCGCTTTTTTGCCGTTGACATACGCCGTGTGCCTGCAGCCATCCAGTGAAACCGGGGGGCTCGCCCGTAGAAGCCGTGCGGCCGCACGCAGCCTCGCGCTGCAGGATGTGGGCCAGCAGCGCCGGGGGCTGAGCCTGCTAATTAAATCTGCAGTGGATTCATCGTCGCTGCTTGACCCGTTCGCGCTGACGAGGGCGTGCCATCCAACAAGCGCAAGCCCGCCCTCGGACACCTAAGGCCATGGCAGGCAAGAGCGTACGCAGCAGCGGGCCTGCGTCAAGGGATTTCGGCGACAGAGCAAAACTCTCTGTGCACATTCGCAACATCGGGATCATGCTCATATCGACTCCGGGAAGACCACGTTGACGGAGCGCTCCTCTTCTACACTGGGGCCCCATCAAGGCTATCCACGAGGTTTGCTTCACCTGCTTTCCCAAACTCATGTGGTGCGTTTTATACTTACTCTGTCTCTGTCTCGTTGGGGACGCATCCGCACCGTTCCCCTCGCGCTTGCGCTGCTTGCTGCGCCCATTCAGATTACAATTACGGCCTGTAGGGCCGGGGAAAGGATGGCGTTGGCCCAAGATGGACAGCATGGAGCTTGAGCGCGAGAAGGGCATCACGATCCAGTCGCGGCGCCTTCACACGATGGAACGACACCCATATCAACATCATCGACACCCTGGCCACGTGGACTTAAACCATCGAGGTTGAGCGCGCTCTGCGCGTTTTGGACGGCGCCGTGCTGGTCCTGTGCTCCGTGGGTGCGTGCAGAAAGTTGTGCCGCTCTGTTAGGTAAAAGACTGCAATCCATTCCATCACAGAACTCAGGTGATGCATTGAACAACGCGTCTGCAGCCAACGAGATGGAGGTGGGCGTTTGCAGGCGGTGTGCATCGCAGACGACCCACCGTGACCGTCAGATGCGGAGATATAGTGTCCCTGGTCGCGTTCATCAACAAGGCGCCCGCGCTGGCGCCACCCCTGGCGCGTCATCTCGCAGATTCGCGAGAAGCTCCGCCACAACTGCGCTGCTGTGCAGTTCCCATCGGCCTCGAGGACCTCTGCAAGCGTTGTTGATCTTGTGCACAGGCGCCCCGTCTACTTTCCATGGCGAGAAAGGCGAGTCGGTGCGCTGCCCACTGCGTCTCGGCAAGCGTGACCTCCTGTCTGTATTGTGAGCGATGTGCGCAACCGACTCAACGCATGCCAGCACGTGGTTGTCGAAAGACGCAGCCCTGCACAGGTTGTCACGGGGACAGGTTCCCGAGACTATGACGTCGGAGGTAAAAGCTAAGCGGCAGGAGCTTTTGGAGGCAGTGGCTAACGTTGATGATGACGCATGGAGCTCTTCCTAGAGGAGGGCCTGTAGATGGCAAAAAACGGCGGCAGGCACCGGCGGGCCACCTTTGGCGGTGAAATTTTTTCCCCCCTTCATGGGATCTGTACAAGAAAGGGCGTGCAGCTAGCTTGACGGGCGTGTCGGAATAACCGCCGGCCCCACAGAGGTTGGGTCATGTCAAGAACGCGCCAGGCACCCATCTCGGACCGAACTTTAATGTTCCCGCGACAATGCTGGCGCCCGTTCGATCTTTTATCATGTTTTGGGGCAAAGTTTGCCAGTCTCGAATTTCGGCACAACTGTGATCAGGTGCCACGAACCTCATGCCCGACATCTGTGTGGCGTGCACGTTCCTTCATGCTACCACGGGTAGAGAACACGGCACTGGACGTGTCGAATAATGGGGAAAAGTTTTGCAGCCCAACGATCCGCCCGGTAACATGGTGGCGCTCGCCTTCAAGCTGGAGGAGGGAAGTAGGGGCAGCTCACGTATGTGCGCGTGTACTCTGGCACTCTCATCAAGGGCAGCACAATCATCAACGTGGCAACCGGGAAAAAGCATAAGGTGCCGCGCCTTGTTCGGACGCACTCGGACGAGCTGGAAACGTGGCGGCTGTTTCGGTGCGAGCGAGAAGTTCCGCGGCTCTGTGTGCAGAGCTACGTAGTTCGCCCGCACTGACGTGCAGCGCTGCGCGTCTAGTCTGATTGGCTCGTGGGTACTTGCTAGTATACGGTGTCCGGGGATCGTATGCTGCGGTGCAGGGGGTGAGATTTGCGCCATGTTTGGGCTAGACTGCGCATCTGGCGACACTTTCACCGATGGCACCCAGGTCGCGATGTCCCTCAATACGCGTGCCCGACCCCGTCGGGGTCGCTGGCGATAGGGCCCCGAGCGTCAGACACACAAAAACTTTTTCAAGGCTCGCTCGCTTCCAGCGCGAGGACCCCACCTTTAGGGTGCACACGGACCATGAATCGGTGAGATTATCATGTCCGCATGGGCGAGCTGCACTGGAGGTGTACGGGGAGCGAGTGCGGCGTGAGTACAACATCCCGTGCAAGATTGGCAACCCGAAGGTGCGAGGTGGATTCGCTTTGCATGCGTCGGTTCGCATTGGGCTCCGAAACTTGGTTTCACGGGGGAGCCGGTCTGCTCTAGTGCTCGAGCGTCCACTCTGAAGCGGCTTTGTACACGGTGCTGTCACGAAGAGTCACCCATGTGGCATGCCTTTTCGGTTGCCTCGTGCAGGTAAAAACTACCGCGAGAGCATCACGCAGCGGGTAAATACGACTACACGCAAAAGAAGCAGTCTGGCGGGTCCGGGCAGTACGGCAAGGGACAGGCCGCATTGAGCCGTTTGCCAGAAGGTTGCGGCCACAAAGCTCGAATTTGTAAACAAGCTCGTTGGTACGGACATCCCGGGACAGTTTGTGCCATCGAAAAGAAAAGGCGTTGTCGAGGCGATGGAGTCCGGGCAGCTCACAGGCCATTCCTGGGGGAGGTGCGAGGTTGATTGTGATGCACTCCTGTCGCAAAGGCATGCACAAGCTTGCTCTATCAATGCTGTGATGTGTGGGCGTCCAAGTGGCCTCGTGCAGCAGCTGATCGACGTTTGGCTTGGATCTGCACGTGGAGGGTGCTTTGTCGGCCATCGCTGGGCCGAGGTTGTTGCGGTCTCGAACTCAAGCATCTCGCAAATACATTCATCTCGAACGAAAGCGCATGGGGCTGCTTTTCAGGGAATTCGCGTGACGATCGAAGGTTTGGGGGAGCCATCCCGTCGAAATCGTCGATGTTGCCTTCCGTCTTGCTGCTATCGGCGCCTTTCGGCAGGCTTTTGCCAAGGCAAAGTCCTGGGTGCTGGAGCCGCAGATGCTTTTTGAGGTTCGGGCGCCCGTGGAGCATCAGGGCAGCATTTATGGGGGACCTTAATCGGCGGCGGGGAATGATCCAAAGGATGCCACGAACGAGGTGAAGACACTGTCATCACCGCAGTGGTGGCGCACGCCTCACTGCCCTGGTGGTATGCGACGACATACCGTGAGGACAGCCTGACCATGCACACGGGCCCACACGAGCAAAAGCATGTGAGAAACCGTGTCGAAAGGATCACTCATCGCCACAACCCCGTATTAGTACGCCAAAAATTTGCAGGTGCCGCTAAGTGAGATGTTTGGATACTCGAATGCTCTGCGATCGCAGACGGCAGGCAAGGGAAGTTCTCAATGGAATTCGAGTGCCACGCTGCTGTGCCTGCTGAGAAGCAGGCAGAGCTTACTGGGCACTACAAAGCTGCCAAATAAAGACTAGTTGCCGTGTTGGAAGCGTTTGTTTCTCTTCAGACGATACTAAGAGCCAGCAGTACCTGTGCCCCCGGGTACGTGGTTGAAACCCGGAAAATGTCCCCGGTCCTTGTCAGCGATGACATCGGCACATGTGCAGACTCATTCACAGCATGCCTACAACTGATCGTCCTCCGAGTGTTGAAACCCCATGATTCAGACCTTGACGTGAGGCAGTGCAACCTTGCGTTGAAAAGCAGTCACGTAGTCACGTCAAGCAAAGCACGGCGCTTCAGGAAGCGCCAAAACGAGATCTTCATGTGCACCCTGGAGCATTTCAAGTGCATCTTGACGAGTGCCCGGGTTTGCGATGATGTTTGCATCCTATTCCATTTTAGCCATCCTCCCTAAGAGGCAGTACGCTTCTAGTTATCTCCCACACCACGGGTGCCTGTTTGAGGCCCGAAAGAGCCGGGCAAATTTTTTATGTACGGTCTGCACCCTCTGGCGCTGCCTAAGTCGAACGGCGAAACGGATGCCTGCTACTGTCTGGCCCACTCCTCTCTTCTGGGGGCCGCCCATTTCCCCTTTCGGGGTGCAAACGATTGCCACTGCGTCAACTCTGTCTTGAAAAACTCCCCCCCGTCAGAATGTGAATGTACTACTTGTCTCAAGGGGCCTCATCGACCTCAGCAGATGGGGTCTAGTCGTTGCCGTCATCTTCATCATCTTCCTTAACCTCCTCAGCAGACGGGAGCTCGTAGCAGCGAACGAGCCCGTTTTCTTTCCCCGTTCCCTTTTTTTCCCCCCTGGACACTCTTCTTCTGCGAGAACGTCAAACACTCGTCTGGCGTTTCGCCAATGGGCGACAAACAATCTGCAGAGTGCATGCACTCGGAGACAAACGCCATCCGCGCGCACGGGCTATGGTGTCGCATGCACCGCAGGAGAGCTGCGAGGCACGCACACGCTCAGCACAAAGTGGCGCACCCGGCATTTGGGCTGCCGAGCCCCGCCACATCGCAGGCAGCGGCCGAGTCTAGTATGTGAGAGCCGTGGGGGCTGCGGTCACAGACCTGCCCCCGCCGCAGGTGAACCATCCTTGCAGCAGGAGCGGTTCAGCGTGCCGCACTTGCCTTGTTCGCACCTGCCCTTGAACACTGTGAGGTTGTGAAAGCACATCAATGTGAAGTGGCCCCCGCAGCACGACAGGTGCCTTTCAAACGTGCAAATAGGCGAGGGCACATGTGTTTCAGCGAGTCACGTTGCAAAGCTGTTAGCAAAGAATGAGAGGTTGCTTTTGGTTGGACGGGGTTTTGGTGGCGGCAGACATTTCACGCTCCTGACATGGTCGCAAGATCCCTACTGATTGCAAAGCTGTCAGCGTTGCCAACGTGCCGGCTACATCGGTCGCCACACATTGATGCGCATCACGCAGTGGGCTGCCATGCATGCTGTGACGCATGCGTCTCACCCACACAGTCGCACGTTCAAGTCCGCATCCGGGGCAAAATTTGCAAAACTGCAATTTCAAACGCGCCCAAAATAGAAAACTGCCCGGTACGCAAGATTTTTTGCCCTTTTGGCTTTTTCGCTTTTAAAAAGGGGACCCAAATGGCAGTTCGTGCAAAAGGGTGCACGCACCTTTGGGGCCCCTGGCCTTCAGCCCACATCCCGCACCGCTGCCTAGAGCATTGCACCCCCTGAGCCTTGAAAGGCTTCCCTTTCAAGAAAGGGTTTTAACGTCCCCGCGTGACCTCATAAACGTGTGCACTTGGCCTGGTTGGTTTCACAAAGGCGCATGCGGTGCCAGCGAAAGTCCCGTGATAACGTGCATGTGTTAGTGCCCACCCCGCGAGTGGGAGTTGGTTTGCCCAGCACCCCTGGGCAAGAATATAGCACAACGCCCAAAGGCGTGAAACAGAAAGAGAAATAGTGCATAAAACCGGTGCAAAAACCCCTCCGCAGAAAGTGCAAAACGTGTGGAGAACCCACAAATTTTGATTTCCAAGACGTGCATTGACGAGTTGGGGTTGCGTGCTTCCCCTTGACGTTTTCGCCCAACCCGATGCCCTGGACGCCGTCAAGAAGGGGCTTTGCGCTCAAACAATAGGGCCGACGACACTGCTCACAAAAGGGAGTGCAACGGAGCTCCCTGCGCGGGCTCCAGTATCTTAACGTTCACTAAAAAAACTGAGCCCGTGGAAGGGTCGGCGTAGAGCACACGCCGGGGGTGGAAGGATGCAAACAAAGCAATTCACGTCCCCTGACATGAGAAGTTTCCCCACTATCTTTTTTGCCCCCGCGTCGTGGCGCAGGCTGGGTTGCGCGGGGTGGTTTGAAGTTCAGCGCTGGTCAGAGCAACCTCAGCACATGTGCTCACCAAAATAGACACCTCGGCCTCTGCTCGAGCTGCTTCGGGATACACTCGCGCTACGCCCCGCTCCCCCGGCGCACCTGCGTTGGCGCGGGCTCGCTGTCTGCGTCGGCACGTTGGGTTTGCTTAGCTTCCGAGGGCCCCGTGCATCGTTTGTCACACCAGCGCTGCAGCGGCAGGGGGCAATGCTCATGAAGATGAAAGCCCCGAGAGCGTCGTCCCCCGCCACTTACGCCGCTAGTAGCGCGCTTTACGAGTCAACGTTGCGGACGCCCTTCGAGCATCGAAACGCTGATGGTCGCTGGCAGTCTGAAAGAGCGCTGCCCGGCCCCATCGTCGTGATTGGTGGAAACAAGCACGATTTTTGTAGTTTGAAAGAACAGCGCCGTCGGAAATGTTTCGTCTAGGCAAGTGCGGATCTTTTGTTAACGCCCTTCTGACGTTAGAACTCCCCGGGAAAACCCTCGCGCAGTGCCGGCTATGGAAATGGTGGCCTCTTGTGACTGCGCCCGGGAAAAGGGGCACTGTGAAAGGGGTTTAAGAACTTTGCGGATGTCCGCGATAGTGGGCCCCCTTTTTTGAGTCCTTATGGGCCCCTCTCGCACCCGGAAGAGCAAAACGAGGATGCGCCCCCATGTGGCCGCCTGCACTTCGGTGGAAGGGTTGAAAGCCCCCTTGTTTGCCTCCATGGGGGGAAGGAGTGAAGTACAAGGAAGCTCAGTGTTGGGCCCCCACAGCAGTATCGGTGCGTGGTAATTCTCGGCGGAGAGTTTACAAAGGGTCAAATGTGGGGTCCCCTTTTGAGAGAATTTTGTTTTTGCGTGCTTCCCAAAACGGCAATACCCCCGCTTGAAAAAACGGCAATCCCTCGCTGGAGTTCTATCTTCCTGGGATTCTCAAAACCGTTAAAATTTGCCCATTGTGCGGTGTGCTTTTCCCCAACTTGCATGGTTGGTGGGCGGCATGCAGTGGTTTGACATGTTTAGGACGCTGTAACCCCTTTGGGGCAGGGCAGCGCAGCCTGTATAGCGCGCGATCGTGCGACGCCAGTGCGGGCCCCCGGGGCACGGGCCTACTGCGCCAGCAGCAGAGCTGGAAAGGCAACAAACCCCCGGGCCTGCCGCCCAGAGGCTTGGGGCCCGGCAAGTGTACCGCGGGGTTTAGTAGTTTTTGCGTCCCTTTTCCCAGCGCATTGCATGTTGGGGCGCGTCAGTTTTGAAAATCGTTTAAGCACTTTGCGTTTGGGGTGTCCAGCAAGCACGAATTGTGTGATGGCACAGGGGGGGCGCTCTCGAGAACGGGGCGTCTCCGTTACGAGTCGTCTTGATCGTGAGGCAGTACAAGCAGATTTTTTGCAGCGCCAACGGGATTGCATTCGACGAAATTTCAAGCCGGGGAACTGTGCGGATGCCACAGTATGCAGTTACTTTATTTGCGAATATTTGCGTGCATTGCGGTTAAAGTGAGTTCCGCTGGCGCCATGGGGTTCTCCACGCTTGACTTTCTGCGGGGGCCCCTTGGGCCAATCTGGAGAAGTACTGCGCTAATACACCAGCTTGATAGGTCTCGCCAAGCACCTGGTTGGGTAGTCTTTAAAAGGGATTTGGGCCGGGGGAAAACCCCGATGCAGAGTGGCAGTTAAACCGGACAAAAGGCTGAGCATGGCAGAACCCGAGCTCCCCAAAGGGCCGCACCCCACGCAGGGAAGCACCTTTGGGGCGGAAACGGGTCGAAATGGCAGCGGGCCCAGCTTGCGTGGAATCCCCTTCGTGTTGCGGCTCTTCTCCGTTGCGACTTCCAGCAAAACCCCTGCCGTTGCCGTCATCCCCCTGGGGTTTGCGGTTGCGTTGAGTGGAAGCCACCGTTGTTGGAGTAGGGGATGCCCCAGGTGGACGGCCAAACCAGTCTGCCCCCTAAAGTTGCTGCGGCATCCCCAAAGTGGGGGGAAGGGTTTTCGATACGTCTGGGATCAGTCGCGAGCGGATGTGCCCCCGCTGGGGAAAGGGGCAATGAAAACGCGGGGGGCAACCAGTTTCAGGCCCGGCACTGTGCTCCTCCCAGGAACACCCCGCCCCTGCAGTGGGGCGCCACACCCTTTGGGGCCCCCTGCCCCCCGAACGCAAATCCCGGGCAGCCAAAATCTCGTTTCCAAGTTTCTTTCCCCAGAGGCAATTCCCCCCGCCCCTCCCCTACAAACCAAAGTCAGCTTTGGAGCCCGAGGGGGAAAACACCTCCCAACCCGGCCCCCAGTCTTCAGCAGCCCGCGTTGACGACTTGGCGAGCATGCCATTAAATTTCTGGCAGTCACCGAGAAAAAAAGGGCCGTCTCGGCAACGCAAGTTGCCAATCGCTGAGAGGCCTCAGTGGCAAACCCCGGTGCCGTGCGGTGGGTGCGGGGGTGATCCCCTTTGGTTGCTGTGCATTGTTTGCCCCGTGAAAGCCCCCCCTCACTGCGGGGGACTCATTGGGTATGCAAGAGCGTTCTGAAAAGCGGATGGAAAAGGGCCCCAAATCACATGACTGAATGTGGGCCTTTGCTTTCCTTTTTTCGTAGGCTCTAAAGGGGCTTTCCGTCCACTTCATTTTCGGCAGCAGTCAGAGAGCCGGGCCACCCGGCCAGACTTGAGCCCCCCCGCGGGACACAGGGGGGAGCCTGCCCCCACGGTGGCACGACGGCACGCTGCGCGAATCCGCCCGTGCAGTGACGTCCCGAAGGATGTTGGCGAAAGGGCAGCACTGCCGAGAGGGGCTTTGTGATTAAAACAATGCCCCGCAAATGGGGTGTGCCATCGGGCCGATTCCCCAAGTGTTAGACCTTCGTCGCTTGCTTGGCAGCATGCGCAGGGCAAAAAGCAGCAAAGTCATATGGGCGGTGGGCACTTTTCCCCCACTGGAGCCAAAGGGGACCCAAGCATGTGCAACGTTAAATAAAAGGTACACTGTGGGGGACGCGTGGCTGTACAAAAGCTCTCAAGGGGACTGCGTGGGTGAAGCACGACAGGCGAGACTTAAAAAGTACTTTAAGAGCTAAATGAGGCGCCCCGGGCTACATTCCCGACTCCCCAGGGTCGAGTCCCGGTCCCACCCCCGATATGTGATGCAAAGCCTGAGCGGGCCCCTATCGGAAACAACGGAAATTCAGATTAGCTGTACATGATGCGTCAAATGCTCGCCTCTAGGTGTCGAAGCCCCTGGTAGCACCCTGCCCCCGCGCTGACGTTTCCCCTTCACAAGTTTTTGTGCACAACTATGGGCCTGAGATACCCACACAAAGGGGGGATGGCACTTGCATGAGGGCACAAAAGCAGACTACCACAGTAGTTTCTTTTCCGCACTCTGCGCCTCGTCGGGGTGCGGCGCGTAAAGGGGGGGAAAGACAGCACGCAGCCCCACGTTGCATGGCAATATGCCCCCCGTGCTTGCATGCCAGCGTTTCGTTTCCGCTTTTCCTTCTCCTTGAAGGACAGCTGCCCACGTTTTGCCTTCGCGTCCTTTTCGGGCTTTTGGTCTGAAACGCAGTTTGGGTCTGCCTGCTCGCGACCTTCCGGGGCGTGCAGGGCGTCGGCGGTCACCCGTCGTAGTTGCTTCTCGCATTTGTCGTTCTTTCCCTGCACATCGCGCCGGAACGTGCCAGGCCGCACGAGTAAGCACATGCAACTGGCTATGGTGACGGTGGGGGACTCGACTGCGAGATGCCCCAAGGGAGTAGACAGGCGTGGGGATGTCTTGCATCTGGGCACGGCGGCAAGCACTAGGCCAAAAGGGACAGAACGCACGCGAGAAGGCGGCGGGATCCGAGATTTGACCTATAAACGGCGAGTGATCGCACCTCGAGAGTAGGGGAGGCATTCGTTTTAAGCTGGTCGCCTTTGGACCAATCCAGGTGCTTCGGGTCAGCGTTTTGCTGTTGGGCACATGCATCACAGATGGCCCGCTGGTACCCAGCCCGCTGCAAGGCTCCCCTGTCACTTTGGTGCCTTGGCTGGCTTCTTGCAGGGGCTGCGACGCCTCGTCGTCGGAGACATCACCCCGCTTTCGTCCCGCAGATTTCGTCCAAACACGTCAAGATGCTTTTCACGGGCATGCGGCCCTACGTGGGGGCCAAGTATATGCGAAAGGGGGAAAACGTCTGCGCCAGAATATCAGCTGAGGGATCAGCTGAGCACACGGTGCTACAAGAACTGTGAGCAGCTCGCAGCCGTTTTTCTCGTAGGAGGGCCGCAACTGGGCTTAACCCGACCCAACAGAAGATGAAAGAACAAGCGAACGCTGCATCGAGGTACATGTCATTTGGCGCGTGCGCGCTTGAGGTCAAAAACACGGCGCAACGCACGCGGTTCAACGTGAGTGCTGAATTTACGGGGTGCGTACTGAGGAAGCATCAATGGCCGTTCCAACCGTTCAAGCAACTGAAATATTGTCCGATGCGTTGCTCCATCGCGTCAAGCTGTCTTCTATGGGCTGTTGGCGTTTACGGCGTCAACCCAGTGAGCACAGGATGTCAGGCATGCCGCTTTTTCATGATTGCTGGAAACATGGCCACCTGGACTGTAGTTAAGTCTTGCACACAAGCACTCTGTGGTGCGGCAGTGGTTCTGTGCTCGCGTAGAGGCGTGCGCGTGCTGGCTCTTGGTCTCCCGAAAGCCGAGCTCAACACAAGGGGGAAACACCCAGCGCGTCAACGCAATGGGCTGGCGTGGCCGTCGTGGTGCTGAGTTACGTCACGTAAATTTGGCGGGCGGCACCGTGCTGCTCAGCGCAGCCAGCTCATTCGCATTTGCAGCTTGTGTGCAGCATGGACTCATGGTCCTGTGGTGAAAAGCTCGACGAAGAAGCCAAGTCAGCCGCACCTTCCTGCTCGAGGACCTTACAGCTCCAAGCGCATCCCTGCTCCCAGCATACAAACCGAGCCAGCAAGAGCCTCACCGTTTGTGTTCCCGGCATACAATGAAAGCAACAGGATGGACCCTGCCATCGAAGAGGCGATTAGAGTTCCTGACCGTCAAGCGACATCGCAGCTCGGATTTCTCGTACGAGATCATCGTTGTAGACGACGGCGCAAAGACGATACGTACAGCATGGCATGAAGTTCACAGAGAGACTGGGGCTCGACCCCTTCCGTGTCATCCATTTCCCCGCCCAATCGAGGAAGGGCGCAGGCGGTGCGAGCGGGCGTGCTTGCAGCGCGGGCGAGCTCGTCCTCTTCGCCGATTCCGACGGCGCACTCAGTTCAGGACTTCGATCGATGACACCAGAATGAAGGACATTGCGGCCAATGCGGGTGCGAGCGAAGAGCAGCCTCTTCCCCAGCATCGCAGACAAGAAAGGCTTCGTGGGGGCAGCAGAGCACACTTAGAAAACACGGCGCTGTGACACAGCGCGAGGGGTACCAGTTGATGATTGCACGGCTTTCATTTCCTCGTGACGATTGTAGCGGAAAGCGGATACGAGAAAACACAGTGTGGATTCAAGGTGCGCACGCCCGAAACGTATGTCATCATTGGAGCATTTGGGACCACGGAGGGGGTTTGTGTGCGAGCAAAAGAATGCCAGCCAGAGGCTGGCTTTTGTACGGCTGCGCGCGCGGAAATTCGCGTGTTTGCTCGATTCCAAGTGTCAGTGCGTTAAGCGCAAACGGGCAGTGTGCTTTGCAGCTGTTCACTCGTGCAAGGCTCCCGTCTTCTCCAATGTGCGCTTGCAGCGCGGGTGCTTCGACGTCGAGCTCGTGTACCTTGCGCAGCACTTTCGCATTCCCATAGTCGGGGAAAGAGCGTGAACTGGGATGAGGTGCCGGGAAACCAAGATCCAGTGGTGGGCCCCTTTCCCCAGCATGGCGCGCGATCTCCTCTTAGTCAAAGCTCGCGTACGCGTCCGGTGCCGGGGTAGCGCTTTCCCGAGGATGTGGTTTAGCCTGATGGGGGGGCACATGGGCGTTTGTTGTGTGCAAGCAGACAACGCTCTGCGCATCCAGCGGGCAGATGCGCAGCTGCTGCTCGGTCGGTGCTCGAGCCGCTGGCGGCTTCAGCTTCAAAGACGTGAGTGCATGCCAGCATGCGGTGGCTGCGAGGTATACTGCAGTTGTGCGGCGGATCCATGCCAGCTTGCATTTTGAGGGGGTGCACTCGCAAAAGCGAGGCCAAACGGTGGCCAATCGGTGCATGCAAAGTATCTCTGCTAGACGCTAGCCCCTTGCCAGGGATTCTTCTCCTGGGGCATGAAAGGCACAGCTGGAGGTGGATTGGGGGGACAGACGTTCAGGGTGCCCACTCAATGCCTATCACGTGCACACGCACAAAAAACGCTCTGCGCACCACAGTCGACGCAGGCGTTTGCAGCCCTGTGCTCGGCACAATTGAGGGAGAAATGGTACACGCTTCGCACGGATCGCTGACGATCTGTTCAGCATTGCCACCAGCACCCGGGGGCGGACATGGTCCGGCGGGAGAGCATATGTGGTACCTCTTGAGGGTCTGGGCATGCTGTAGGCCGGGATTTACCAGAGTGGCCAGAGTAGCGAGTTGTCTGCGTGAGCGCCGGCCCACCCTGTGTGTGTGGACAGATTGATGGGGTGCAACCCAGCAAACCACGCTCGGAGGACGAAAACCCCGAAAAGGGCCCACGAATTTGTTAGGGCGTCAGCATGCGGCCGAAGCGCCCCCCCCTGAAATGGGTGCCCGGGGCACGGGAAGCCCTGCCCCGGGAAAACCCTGAATAACCGCCCATTGCCCGGCATGGCCACCCCCCAGCTCCCCGCCCCTGTATGAAAGCCTTGTCCACTCTCCCTGGGGATGTGCCGTTCGCCCGCGTCGTAAGAATTCTCCCCGGGTTTTGCCCGCCGTCCGTGACCCCATGCTGAAGGGTGAATGGACCCGGTGTCCCCGTCGACGCATACGAGCGCGCTTGTGTGCACGCCGCGCCGCCGCCGCACCCTTTGGTGCGTGCCCCTGCTCGCCAAAGCTGATGCCGCACGGGTGCCCACCGACACGTCGGCCCCTGTACGCTCCCCCTGGATGCGAGGATGTCCCCCCTTTGGGGCCCTCTGTGGCCCCCCCGCCTTCGCCCACCCGGGAAAAAGCCTGACGTGTGGCCCGCCGATGCGGACGCCCCACGGTGAAGGAAAAGGGGCCATTTGACTTAACAATTTTGTGGCGAAAGTGGTGTGTGATAGTGTGCACACTTCGAAGCAGTGTTGCGGGGGGGAAACGCACCCTTTCGGGCAGGCGCCCTTGGGGCAGACACAGCTTATGTTTGGTTTTCGGAGCGTGTTGCGGTGCTGTGGTTTGCGTCCTAGGTTGTGCGCATTCGTTCCTTCCCCCAGGGCCTCGGGGTTCGATGCGGCAGCGGTCAAATCGTGACGCGCGTGCGAGGCCGGCGAGCATCCCGCCAACCACCCGGACGCGCTCGTGTGGCACGAAGTCGAGCGTCTAGCTGCCATGCAGACAAGCAGAGGTATTTAGGCGTCGTGTCGACTCGTTGGATCGTGTGCCAGTACGAGTTTTAGACCGCCTACAGGCCCTACACAAGCTCGTGGACGGACTCCGCCCGGACAGAAAACGTGTGCACCGCTCGTCCGGGGAAAGCCCCATTCACATCCTTCAGCACTCCTGTGCGCATGCTGCAGTTTGCTCGGACGTGCCCCTCGACGTGCGCATCGAAAGCGTCGGTTCAAACAGCCAGCTGCCTCCGAACAAACGCCCGTGCCACGTTGGTGCCGTGGTGCGATCCTGACGCCAATGACACCCCCGACCCAAATGCGCTAGAAATGCTTTGTGCAGTGCCTGCGTTCCTTGTGTCGTTCGTGGTGAAAGACGGTGTTCAGCTGGATCCCGGGGCCCGCGTTTGCGATGCGGGCTGAAGTCGTGCCTGCCCGTGCATGGTGCGGGTTCAGAGCTTCAAGGTTTCCAGGCACGCTCTAGCTCGATGGCGGTCATGCCGACGTGCGGTCACGTTTCGGCCGAGCCCAGGGCGTAGGCTGAGTCCAGCGCTAGTTTCCCGCACTCGCGAGCGCCGTCTGCCCGAAAACAGCCAGTGCTCGTCGTTGTTAAGAGAGCTTCAAGCTCCCTCGGGTGTCACGTTTGCTCTGAGACCTGTTTTGGAACGGACGTGCACAAGAGCAGTCAAGACCACAGGGATTCGCTGGAACCCAGACAGTTCTTGCTCTTCGGGCGTCCTCACTGTCTCGTTTTGCGAGCTGTGTGACCTGAACTGATGCTTGCCTTGTTCGTGTCAAGCCATTGTACGCAGGTACGCCCGTCATTGCCCGCACGTGGCCAGCAGCAACGGACCCCGTCAAGCAAGCATGCGGACATGTCCTGCAGATCAGGTGCCGGCGACCCTGCAAAGCACGACAACAGCCACAGCCGCCCCTGGGCGCATTGACGTTAGATGAGGGCGCGGGCCAGGCCCCAACAGATTCTGCACTCACAGGAAACCTCCCTGCAACCCCAACACCATCTGGGCCCGCCATCCCGTCGACCCCGGGAGCGCCAGCTCTGGCCCGAAGCCATCGTCCCCGCGCTGCCCCTTGCCACGTCGGCAGCGCAGCCCGAGCGAAGCACGTCCGCCATCCCCAGCCCCGTGGCCCTCGCGTATTTCCCAGCCCGAGTCCGTGCATGGTGGGGGCCGCATCTACCCGCAGCGGAGGCTCTGGCAGTTCAACGCGCATCGGCGGCGTTCACTGCCGCATGGCACTCCTTCACCACGCGCGCCGCCGTGGGTCCCGGGCGGTGTCCGACACATCTGCACACGAGTCATACCATCCTCCACCTATGACCCCGCGCTCCCGTCCAATGCGGCATGCGTGACGCCTCTCGTCCCCTCCCACCGGCCAAAACGGTGCGTTTTTCAACCCCCGCGGAGGGGTACCCAGCAAACGACGAGCACCCAGGTTCATGCTTGGAACCTGGAGGGACGCGGCCCCCACGCAGGAGCCCCCAGCAGCAGACTTCAGTCCCAGCCACATCCTGAAGCTCGCCGCCTCCCGCAGCGCAGCCAATAGCGGGTCATTGCAGTCGACACCGCAGCGCAGCGCAATGCGTGCTGTCACCCCGGGTCGCAGCCACTGCCATCGCACAAGCGCCGCCCCCCACTCACCGCTCTCCAGACTCCATCCGTCGCCTCTCGGAAGCGTCGATGCGCACGTCCTCGTCGTCGTCTAACGTGCCGAGGCGGCGCGCCCAGCGACAGCAAGGGCCGGGCGGGGCCTGACTCAGGCCCACTCTCTGTTTTGGGTTGCGACGCGTCGCCCACGGCGCCGCGAGCACGCGTCCCGGCCGCAGAAAGGGTGCAAGCGCGCTCTCCCTTTGCCGCCGCCGACCGGTGGGGCGCGGGGCGCGGCACGGGGGCCCCGAAACGGGCCTTTGGCCGTACCCTCGAGGACCCTGGCCCAAAGCGCATGGCCCCGCAGGGTGTGCACAACCGAATGCACCCGCGACCGTTCGAAACCGGGCGGCAGCGCTGGCGGCCGCATCCCAGCGCGAGCAGGACACAATGCGGAGCCGTGGCCGTGGCCGCGCTAAACGCGCACTCTGGGCGCCGCTCCGCCGCGGGCCAGCGGGGCGTCGGGGTCTTCGTACCGTCTCAGCAGAGTAGACGAGGCTGGTGAGGGGGGGGCATGGCGAGGACGCGTACGAGGGGGGCAGCAACTCCCTTAACCCTGCGGGGTGTGTGTGGCGTGCTCTTGCGTGTAGCACCGATGCTTGACGCAAACGCCCCTGCACGCGCTCCGCAGATGTGCCGTGGCTTGCTGGTGATTGGCCTGGGCATCCACGGCATCCGGGGAGGAAAGCGCTTGGGAATCGCTCACCCACTGCATACACTCTGAAAGGGTCGCATGGTGGATTCAACGCGACACCCGTGCAGACCCAGCGGCTTCTCGGGCGGTGGGGAGCTGCGCCATCAAGAGGTGGCGTCCCCTCTGCCGGGGCAGGGAAAGGGAGCCGCGGTGGCTACTGGCCTTCGTTGTCCCCCACCGCGTCAACCTTCACCCCGACCGCGTCAAGAGCCGACCCGCCCAGAGAGCCCGGATCGTACATCGATCCCGCGGCGCTCGGCGCGGGTGGGTACTCATGCCGCCGCATGTGGATGGCAGGAGAGGGGACCGAGTGGAGTTCCAGACAGTATCACCGTAGCCACCGAGGGTTGCCCATGGGAAGATGCCACCCATGAACGAGATATTGGCGCTGCGAGCGTGCTGCAGGGCGAGGTGGGGTTAGGAGATTCCGAGCAGGCCGTCAGCGCATCGAAAGCGCAGCGGATGGGCCTGAGCGTGATTTCAGCGCCTGCGTGGCAAGCTGCCGTCGATAACGACGCGGCCGATTTCTGCACATAAGGGTAAACGAGGGAGGGGCAGCACACCTGACACGCCCCCGCTCGCATCCCCGAATGCGGCAGACTCTGCAACTTCTCCGTCGGCGGGACTTCACGCCATCCATGTGGGGGGCACCCCCCGGTCACCGTGTCTTTGGGCTTTAGCGCCCGCACCCAAACGCTTCTCAGGAAGGTGCCGCTGGGTGACCCCCATGTCGGCCCGCTGAAGTGCTTGGCAAGCGCTGCTCTTTTGTAAAAAATCTTCTTGCCTGGCAAGAACACGAGAGAAACCACCAAGTTGAGCAACTTGCAACACGTGCAGGCGCCAGTACCGATCCCGGGGCATGAGCGGCGAGCTGCCATCGATTCGTCAGAGCCGGGTATCAGCGCTGCGGTGCGGGAAGATGTGAATCGTGCAGTGGCGTCGCACTTGCACCCAACCACGCAGTGACGAGAAATGCGCCGTTGATGCGAGGCAGCAGTTTTCGGGGGCGGAGGACGCATTTGCTGCAGGGGGGTCGGAGGGGCGTCGAATGGCTCGGCTGCAAAGCGCATTTACATCGGTTGGCAGCGATGAGCAGCAGGAGATGGCGGGCCCCTGGCAAGCAACGGCAATTTGGCGGAGTCTTTGCTGCTTTGCTTGCTTCGGCAGATGAGCTGTGCAGCGCAAGAGACGCTAAATGTGAGGAGTGTGCCGTGCTCAGGTCTCATGGATCACTAGATTCGCTCACTTGAGGGTGCGTGGACGAACGACCCTTACTCGAGATGATCGCCATGGCTGTAGAGATTATCGGTGTCTTCTTGAGGATTACCTTCTTTTTCGGATGGACTGGCAACTGTTTCAGCCACTCGTATGGCGAGCTTGCGCGAGAGCTGGGTTTCACCATGCTTGACGTGTACTTGCAGTATACCATTCATTGCTGTACGTTCCGGTCTTTGTTTAACGTTGTTCATCACTCCCCGCTCGCCACTTGCGCACCCCTGCTTCGCATTCCGTAAAACCCGGGCTCGGGACCAGTCAGGGAAAGGGGTGCAGCACATGTCACGGTTGGCTCCAGGCTGCGCAAGTCTGAACCATGTCGACACCCTTCGAGGCGCAACGCCGTTTTTTTCAGGCGTTCCTCGTGCGCCCTGAGGGGCCCAAAACCAAAACCCACCTCGCCTCTCGCGCACCACCTTCGTTAGTTCTCAGACCCTTTCAAACGGGGGTTCATGGGTAGCTCGCCACCTGCCAGCCATGCACACCGCCGCCTATCGAGACGCCAGCAGCGTTGCGCACCTCGCCATTCGCTTGCCCAGACGTCTGGTCTGCCTTGGGCGGGCTGCTGTTCCAAGGCTCCCTTGCGACTGCGCCACCGCCGTTGCGGCGTCCAGGCTGCTCGTTTAGCTGCCGCAACGCCTCTTCACGCTGAGCCACGGACTCCACCAGGCGGCAATGCTCCACGGTCTGCTTCGGGGTGTGCACGTGCCGCCGACGTTGCGCTCTGCGGGCTGCTAAGGCTTGCGCTTCGAAGCCCACGAACAGAGCCCACGTGCGTTCGGTGCTGTTG
>JAFLJL010002589.1:0-23971 GCA_018398815.1 Conus ventricosus | reverse complement strand
AAAACTTGAAAAGCTTTAATGAAGCCCATTCTTGTTAAGCCTAAGTTTCCAGAGAACACAACAGAAAAAAACAGACTGAAATAACTAGGCAGGGTTCTGATATATGCTACAGAGAAAGAAGTCCTTAGCTGAAGTGGGGGTGACACCGTCGGCTTAGAATTTACCCCAACGCTACAGGCACTACCGAGCAAATGATGATTTTTCGCTTATTTGTTACTCCGAGGGAGGGCGATACTAGTTTGCCAGAACATACGTTAATCAGAGGTGTACAAATAAAGGCTGAAAACTTGGATGCACCTCTTAAGCTCGGTATTGCAATTACTAAAAACGGAGATGAAATAAAACACCCTTGCATCATCTGACAAGGTTACTGTGATGGTTGACAAAGACAACTAACAGTACTCGACTTTATTTTCATTAAATATGTTGATTTTATTGCGTTTTACTCTGTTAATGAAGTATTGCCAGAAGGATTTAATAAAAGATATGTATAAGATTAATTAAAAAATAATCTTTTTTTAAAAATGGAGGTTCAACAGTTTAGGTTAAAGCAAATAACTGAACTTCAAAAGGAAAATGAAAGCGACTTGGATAGGTATAGGGTTACTAGAAAGAAATATGCTAAAGCTTTAAATACTCTTTCTATGTAATTACTGGCTCCTCAGCTGTAGCTAGCGTAAGTGCTGGGTCTAGTGTTGCTGTTTTAGCTACTGGGGTTGGAGCGCCAGCCTCTTTAGCATTAGGGAGTCTCGGGTTGGGTTTAGGCGCCGTGTCTATGATTGTAAGTGCTGTTTTAAAAAAAAATTAACTCCTAAATTACAAAAGCACACTGCTATTGTTGCCCTAGCATCGGCAAAACTTTGTTCATTAAGATTAAGAATAAGCAAATCATTACAGGATGAAAACATTACAGACGAAGAATTTCAGAAGCTTATGGCTGACGGTGAGGATTATAGACGACAAAAATTGAACTTCAAAAGGAGTGGAGAAAGACGTTTACTTCACGACAGGTAGACACTGTTGCAATAAACAGAACATTGAAAAACAAACACATGATCGGTTTTAAACCCAAAATAGACAAAAAATAAGTTTAACAAAATGATTTACAGACTTAGCTGTCCTAAAACCATTAACACCGGCAGGACTGAATGACTGGCCGTGAGAATCAGCGACTCGTCTAATATTGATTGCAACCTCCCCCTACACAGGTAGCCAAGCTAGTATTGATTGCAGGCCGGAGCTGTCGTCTGCTCTTCGGTCATGCGCACTGAAAAATCTGTCACGCATCTTCCTGTAAAAACATTTTTCGCAAGTGAATTAACCGTGACAACTTTTTCCACTGTGCATGTGCTAGCCTCATTACATGATGAAATCGAAACAACATTTGTGAGTACGCATGTGCTAACCTTAGCGAATACAATAACATGATGAAATCGAAACAACATTTGTGAGTACGCATGTGCTAACCTTAGCGAATACAATAACATGATGAAATCGAAACAACATTTGTGAGTACGCATGTGCTAACCTTAGCGAATACAATAACATGATGAAATCGAAACAAACATTTGTGAGTACGCATGTGCTACCTTAGCGAATACAATACATGATGAATCGAAACAACATTTGTGAGTGCACATGTGCTAACCTTAGCGAATACAATAACATGATGAAATCGAAACAACATTTGTGAGTACGCATGTGGCTAACCTTAGCGAATACAATAACATGATGAAATCGAAACAACATTTGTGAGTACGCATGTGCTAACCTTAGCGAATACAATAACATGATGAAATCGAAACAACATTTGTGAGTACGCATGTGCTAACCTTAGCGAATGCAATAACATGATGAAATCGAAACAAACATTTGTGAGTACGCATGTGCTAACCTTAGCGAATACAATAACATGATGAATCGAAACAACATTTGTGAGTACGCAGTGGCTAACCTTAGCGAATACAATAACATGATGAAATCGAAACAATATTTGTGAGTACGCATGTGCTAACCTTAGCGATACAATAACATGATGAAATCGAAACAACATTTGTGAGCGCGCATGTGTAATATAAATTAGGATAATGAAATCGAGTTTTCTAGAATCTTAGATATGGATGAACCTCCTCCTCAAAGCCAACCACAACAAGCCAGCCCTCAACAATCCAGCCCTCACAAGCCAGCCCTCAACGAACCAACCATCAACGAACCAACCATCAACAAGTGGGACTTGTGTGTTTTCGTTTTTTAGAAAGCGTTGCATCAGATTCGAGTATTTCAACTTCTCTAAAAGTCTGCCTTTCCAGAAAAAAAAGAACTTCGTAGATTAAAAGAAAAAGTAGGAAGCAAAGACAAGAATATGCGATCTTACAAAAGAAGTAAGAGCAACAGAGGCGCAGATAGACCAGTTACTCAAGAAATATCTTCGTTAAAAAATTTGGCAATGAGTTCTCATTCTCAGTCAGAGTCAGAGTGAAGGGCATGGCGTCAGCGTTACGTAGAATATGGCCGTAGAAGCTGTCAGGTAAGTTATTGATTTTTACCTCTCCACGCTAAGCATGTGTTGTGTTGCAGTGCGCGCGTGTGTGTGAATGAGAGAGAGGGAGAGAGGGGAGGATGAGAGGCGGAGACAGACAGACAGAGAGAGATGTGGGAGTGAATGAGGGAGAGAGAAACTGATTACTTATTTTTTTAATTTATAATTTATTCTGGTTTAAAAAATGAAGCCAGAAGTAGTTAGAAAGTTTACTAATATATTTGAGGAGTTGGAGATAAGACGGAGTGGAAGGCAGTATAGAAGAAGAGTTAAAGGACATGTTTGAAGAATTAATTACTGATCTTTTTAATCACATAAATATACGAGAAAGCGTGAAGCAGGCCATTAGTAAAATACCCGATTCTTGGTCCCAACCATTGTAAAGCTGTTTGCCATTTTTAGTTGATAATATGGCTCCTGAAGATGTTAATCTGACTGTTTCTACCAGCCCTGAAGGAGTAGCTATTCACTTTAATTAAGATCATGTTTTGCGATTAGTAAAGACTATGAATAACAGCCGAATTTACAATTAATTTTTTGTATTTATTTTAGATTTAAAAATGGCTGCCGAACTCAGTGAATCTGATTTGAAGAATTGTAATGAACTATTTGACGAAACAATGAAATTATTAAACATTGATTTTAGTGAATTTGGTTTTGAGAATGATATAAACAATATAATAAAAGATCATAGTGAACTATTTACGAAGCAATCAAAGTGATGAACATTGATTGTAGTGATTCAGAAAAAGCTAAAATACTGGTGGGTGTTATTGTAAGGTTAACGTGTCTTGAAGGTTGCAACGCTTGGGCGAAGAATAAAAGGGCGTTTTACTTACTTTTATTTACATTTATTTTTTTTAATTTACGTAATATTTGAGTTAAAAAAATGAGCCTCACAAACGCGTCTGAGTTTGAAAACTGCCAGCCAGCGCACTGGTGAAAGGTAGTGACAAACAATTAAGCAATAGTTTAGCGAAGTAGACATGGACATCATTAACTCCACAAATGTTTATGAAAGCGTGGCACACGCCATCTCTAAAATCCCAGAGTCTCTTCAGATGGAGCCGCCAGTAAAAGTGCTGTTGACCGTTCTGATTGATTATATAACGCCTGATGATACTAACATAGACGTCTGGGTTTCAACTAAACAGAAAGAAGTTATTAGCTATCACGACTTTAATTCTGACTGGGCTGATTACATGCTTACACAGTTTAACCATGCAAGTGAAGAAGCAAAATTGCGCGGTTCTGGCTGGTCTGAAGGAACAGTCCTTCAAATTATATTGAACAAACAAAGTTCTATCCTATAGTCGGCAATTCTCACCTTCCTCTCCCAAAAGAGTCAGTTTTATAACGAGCAGTCTTAAACATAAAAAATCCTGACAACATGTGTTTTATGTGGTGCGTTTTAGCGCATTTACATCCTGTTATAAAGAACGCAGAAAGATATCTAATTATGAACAATATAAGCAAGAGCTAAATTGTGATAACATAACCTTTCCAGTGAGTATAAACAGTATATCTCAGTTTGAAGAACAAAACAAGCCAATCACCGTAAACGTATATACATGGTCTGTAGAAGCCGATCTAGTGCTCTAAGGGCTTCTCCCAACGCTCCTACTTTTGGCGAATCACTTAACAAGCATGTAGACTTGATACTGTTTGAAGACGGTCTAAGAGTCATTATGTATTAATCAGAACAATAAGCAGGCTTATGGGTTTTACATCAAAGAATCATGTTAAGAAGGGCTTTGTAGAAGGTGTTTGGTCAGAATCCCTACTATAGAAGCAGCTGCCAGTCATAAGAAACATTGTAAAAGTTTTGTAGACTGTGAAACCAAACTCCTCACACCTAAACCAGGGTCTAAAGTTAGTTTTAAAAATTTACAAAAATGCAGATGAGCCCGTACGTGGTTTATGCTGACTTTGAATCGCTCTTACCGCAGTACTATGGCCCACAACAGCAAGAACAAAAAAACAACCTTATTAACCCACCATCAGATTTGTTTCTTATGCGTTTATTGTTGTAAGGTCAGACGGCCAACACACAACAACCGAGATTTACAGAGGCCCCAATGCAGCTAGCAGATTTTTAGAGCAGATGAACACAACTTCGTAATTACTACTCCAACCAACTAAATCTTTCAGACATTGTTATGACTTCTGAAGACCAGAACGCTATGACTCATCTACGCACTGTTGGATTTGCGGCTTAGAACTAACACCTAACAGTAAAGACGTGACAGCAAGAGACCACGATCACATTACTGGAAAGTTCAGAGGGGCTGCGCACAACAATTGTATCTTCAACTTAAGGTTGACCCCAAAAAATGAAAACTGCCTATCTTCTTTCATAACTTACGTAGGTTACGATTCTCATTTTATCATGCAAGCAGTGACTCTGAATATAAGAGGGTTACCTGCATTGCACAGTCTCAGAAAAGTACATGACTTTTTACTCTGACTGTTTATCCTTTTATGACTCAGCCCAACATCTGATGGCTAGTTTAGATAAATTAGCAGGATCGCTACAAGACTTTCCAATAACTAAACAATATTTTGACCCATCTTTAGTGCGCAAAGGAGTTTATCCTTATGAATACATGAACTCGTGGGATAGGTTTGACGAAGACTCGCTTCCTCCTAAAGGTGCTTTCTTTTCTAGTCTTAGAGGCAAAGACATAACTGACTCTGAACATGATACGCTCAAAAAGCCTGGACAGAATTACACTGTGAAACGATGGGCGACTATCATGATCAATATCTAATGGCTGACGTGTGTTTATTGGCAGACGTCTTTCAGAATTACAGATCTACATGCATGAAACATTACAGCTTAGACTCATCACATTACATCTCTGCCCCAGGCTTTCTTGGGATGCATTCTTAAAGTCTACAAACATCCAGATTGACTTAATTTCTGATTTACCCACACTTCAGATGATTGAAGACGGCCTAAGGGAGGTATTAGCATGGCCTCACATCCTTACTGCAAAGCCAACAACAAGTATTTAGACGATTATGATCCCGCTAAACCATCCAACTATCTAATGTACTTAGACGCCAACAATCTGTATGGATGGGCCATGAGTCAACCGCTTCCACTGAGAAACTTTAAAATGATAAAAGGGCCTCATGATGTCAATACTGTGTTAGGTATGTTGTCACAGCTTACGCCTGATAATCCAGCAGGACTAATTTTGGAAGTAGACTTAGAATATCCTAAAGAATTACACGATCTCCACAACGATTACCCCCTAGCCGCAGAAAGATTAAAGATGAGTCCATCGAACCGCCTAAACTTGTGCCTAATCTTCGCCACAAAACTAAATATGTGTGCCATTACAGACTCCTACAGTTTTACCTAAGACACGGTCTGAAACTAACTGCTGTTCACAGAATAATTATCTGTGACCAAGAGCCCTTTATGAGACCATACATCAAGAAGACCACTGATCTTAGAACCCAAGCCACTGATGCTTCAGAAAAAGACTTCTTTAAACTGATGAACAACAGCTGTTTTGGCAAAACTATGGAAAATCCGCACAAACGTAAAGATGTAAAATTAGTTACAAAAGAAAACCAAGCAATTAAGTTTGCCTCTAAACCTAACTGTCAAGACTTTAGAAGATTTAACGACAGCTTGGTTGGCATTATGATGAAGAAAAAGGATGTTAAGTTGGACAAGCCGGTGTTTTATTGGCTTTACCATATTAGAGTTGTCGAAGTTATTGATGTTAGAATTTCTGTACGACTACTTTAACCACTGTACCCAGAAGCAAGAGTCCTTTACACAGACACTGACTCTTTTATTCTAGACGTCCCCACAGAAGACTTTTACAAAGATTTAGAAACAGAAGTGGCTAAAGGAACTGATGGATGGTACGACACATGCGACTATCCAAAAGACAGCCCTTTACATTCAACTGTAAACAAGAAAGTGATAGGAAAGATGAAGGATGAACTTAATGGGACAGTTATAAAAGAATATGTTGGTTTGCAGTCGAAGATGTATAGCGTTGCCAGCCAGACTTCTGTAATGAAAAAAGCTAAAAGCATAAGTAAAGAAGTTGTCAAAAAAGATAAAACTCACGATAACTACAAGCAAGCTCTCTTTGAGAACAAAGTATTTTATCACACAAATGTTAATCTGCGCTCTACTCTTCATCAAGTAAACACAACTGCTGTTAATAAGAAATCACTAGTCTCTAACATAACAAGAGAACTTACGTCAGCCCTGAGTTTTCATATGCTGTAGGACATTGGAGAACTTTAAAAGATTTAACTTGACTGACTTGGTCTGTACTTAACTTAAGAACCTAACAAGAACTTACTTAAGACCTAACAAGAACCTAACTAGTACTTATTTAAGAACCTAACTAGTACTTAAAAAAGAACTTTTTTTGTACTTTACTTGTAATTTACTTGCACTTAACTTAAAAAGTACTTTCTATAACTAACTTAACTTGTACTTATCTAGTTCTTAACTTGTACTTTATTTAGTTCTTAAAAACTATTCCATAGAAAATGGATCTACTGCAGGAGGTTGCACTTTTTTGCAGAAGTTGGTTCTTCTTCTTTTACTGTGGGGGCTTGTGACTTTGTTGCTAGGTATGGCGTTAGGTATTTGTATGCTAAAAACCCACCAACAACAGCAGCAGCACCCAATACATAATGATACATCTTATTGTTTGATTGTGTTGTTGTTAATTGCGATTGTGATTGTGTTGTTGTTGGTGGCGGCGATGTTGTATTACTATCTAACAATTTTTGTTTTGCTGATTGGTTTACTTTTTGCAGTCGGTTCCAATCAGCTAGTCTATGGCCGGCCGCAACACGCCCAGGACTTTTAAACTTAGTAACATTACTCACTTGTGGTACATTCACTTGCGGAGCACTCACCTGTGGTACATTCTGCTCCTGGGGACTGTCCTGCGGATTGTCCTGCGGTGTCTTCTTCTCCTGATCGCTCATTTTTTTTTATTGCGATTAAATTTAATATGATCAAAATTAATATGATTAAAAGTAATTAATCCCATGATGAATGGACATAACATAGTCCCAAATCTGTAATACATGTCACACACAAGAGTTTCTAGGGACTTGTTTAAAACCGAATCTTGTGATAAGTCGTATTTTAAATCTTCTTCTGAATCAACAGGCGCCATCTTACTTACTAACTTAGCATATAAACTAATCATTGTCTGACCCACTGATCTAACCATTTTTGACCCTAGCTGTGCTTCGTACCTAGCGTAGTACATCTCAACGTCTGATGTAGACAGTTGCTGAATCTGTTCAGTACTTAGTTCAACACCTAAATACTGTCTAGTTTTTCCACACGCAGGCAGAGAGTATAATCTTTCTTTATGGCAGTGGGTCTGCTGAGTAGCCTACGGAGTAGTCTGCTTGCTCCTCACACTTTAATAGTTCGTCACAATCCATTTTAAAAACAATAAAAAATAATATAATACTTTTAAAACCACGAGTTTAACGCTGGTTAATTATGCAGTGCCTATCGTTGGTGTTATAGTCTATTCAACCCTTGCAAAATGCTTGTTAAGAATAAAACCGCCCAACATGGGAAAGATAGAAGATTCGCTAAAACTAGTTGCAACCTTATTTTTAGCTTTAACAACAAAGATTATCTGATTAAAAAGCACATAGACAGTCTTTCGTATATGATTATTTTAATTATTTTTTAGTTAATAAAAAGATGAGTGAAAAAAAGATTATCAATACGATTTACCACTCTGCTTTTATTAGCGGTCTTAGTATAGGCTATAGCGTGTTAGCAAAAAACATGTTTAAAATGAGGCCGGAGGATCTAGGACGGTTAGACATTGAGGACGTTGTTAAGGTTATAGCTGTAATTACTGCAGGGATTGCGTCAAAAGACTTTCTTGTTACGCAGGGGATTATTCCAGAAAATATTAGTGCATAGAAAGATTAATTCATAAGAAAATATTGATTTATAAAAGATGGCGGGAGTAGTTATGATGGTAGGAGGAGCTATTGTTAATGCCTTAGCCTTCTCTGGAAGCAATTATATGTTTAGTAAATTGCGGTCTGATGAAGAAAGAGAACGTCATAACAAAGCAATATAAGATTTAGCTAAGGCAAGAGACGCTTATGAGAAAAGGAGGATTGCCCACTTAGACTTTATTAATATAAAGTTAAGGGAACAGGGCCATGCATGCAGAGCACACATTTACAGACGATGATGATGAGGCAATGAATGAGTATTACTTAGTGACAGGAAAGAAGTTTCTAACAACGCCGCCTCAGAACTGTCTGACTTTTATGAACCATCAGAAGAACAGAAAATAGCAGAAATTGGTTTTATTGTGGGTGCTATGGGAGCAATCTATATTCTTCCCAAAACAATCTAAAAAAACAATTAAAATACAATTAAAATACAGTCCTTCTTATGGACAATACGAAGTACAAAATATATTATTCACCTAAAGGGTATTGGAAAGGAAAGACTGCTATTGAAAAACTGAGTAAAGCTGCTAGAGTGTCTGAATCAGATGCGAAAGACTGGCTTTCAAAGCAGGCAATTTGGCAAATATATCTGCCCGCCCCAAAAAGAATAACAAGGCCTAGATTTGTTAATTCAGTTCCTAATGACACCCACCAGATGGACTTGTTGTATCTTCACTGATAAAGTTAGAAGAAAAAAGTTTAAGTATGCTCTGACAGTTGTTGACATGGCTTCAGATACAAAGACGCTGAACCTTTAACGGATAAAAGTTCAACTGCTGTGGCTGTGGCTTTACAACAAATATACATGCCAGGTCCATTAAAGTATCCTAGGATGATCCAGGTTGATGATGGAAAAGAGTTTAAAGGTTCTGTAAACCAGCTGTTTTTAAAACACCATGTTACAGTTAAGAGAGGGATCCCAGGCAACCATCGATCACAAGCCCTAGTAGAAAACTTTAATAAGAATCTAGCTGAACGTCTGTTTACCTATCAATATCACAGAGAAATTATGGACAGAACGCGCAACACAGAATGGGTTAGGAGATTGCCAGCAGTCTTACGCGCCATGAACAATGAAGAATTTAAAGCAACAGGGTTGAAACCAGTAAAACGCAATCAAATTAAAAAAAAATTAGCATTACTGAAGATGTGCAGGGGACTCAAAAACTCTTGCCGTTTGGGTTAAAAGTAAGATACTTGTATGCTCCTGGAGAGGCAGAAGGTGATGTTAGAATTAGAGCTACAGATCCTATATGGAGCGTAGATGTATATGAAGTTGAAAGAATCATGAAAACAACCCCTCCCGTGTATTATTTAGAGAGACTCTCTCTTCTAAAAAGCCCCGCCCCTAAACGATCCTTTGTTCGTGAAGAGCTGCAAGTTGTCCCGCCAAACACCAGTGCATGTTAGTTAAAAAGTATTTATTTTTTGCTAAACTTAATTTTTATGTGCCTGGGGGGAATGTAAAATTGTTTGTTCCGTCCCCCAAATTTATTTTGCACGAAAGGGCCCCCCTTTTTAAATGTACTAATTGTAAATTTTGAGGTTTTGAGGTTTTAAATTTTATTTGTGAAAAGGTTTTAAATTTTGGGCCCCAAAATAATATGGATGGCGTGGTGTTGTAAAAAGGGGGGGTTTCGTGAAAAAATAAAGGGGGTGAGTTTGAACAAACAATTTAATTCTTTGCTCAATAATTTTGTGTGGTCGGAAGTAGATTGAGAACCACCCATACCACCCGTAAAGGCGAAAAAGCATTTTCTACATTGTATTATGTTTTAAAAAATGTTGTGCCCACATTATCTTATCAACTTCATCATCATTATTTCTTACCCTATCAATCTTTCATCACCCTTTATTTCATCAAATCATCAAACAAAATCATCATTATCTTCCTTATATCATTTCAAGTGGAAGACGCTAGAATGTGTATGTTTGGGTTGTAGGCGCTTGTAATAGCATTTAAATCACCACAAAAATGAAATTGAAATCATTGTTTCGGTATTTTAGAACGTGTCTTCCAAACTCAAAATCCCATCTTTGATTATGGGTGGTTGCAAATCGTCTTCCATCGGCACAAACGTAACGGAAATCAGTAATAAAATTTTATCAAAAATTAATAACGTTTTGCTTACTTTCAAAATAACAACGTTGTACGTTAAACGTACTATTTTTTTTTAAACCCATCAGTAGGACTACCGAATACGAGGTTTTGTGACAATTCTGCGCATATGAAACTTCGCAAAGTTACAAAAAAACCAGAAAAATAAATTAACTGCGACAAAGTTTTGTAAACACAAAGTCAAAACCATTGACATAATTTGAAAAATTGTTACTCACATAGTTGTTTACGTATTAATGATAATTGAGAAGTGTGTTTCCCTTTTACCTGTGGTCTTCCCTGCCCTTTTGGGAATTTTGGGAGTGCGACCCCTGTCATGTACTTTTCGTAGGAAAGGTTTACCCAGACTGATCCCAAAATTCCCCCCTCGCGTGCACTGTGTGAGGTCACTCTCCATGTGCGGCCGTGACCGCTATAGATGGAGCGCCAAGGTGTCCCCCCCTGTCACACCAGCAAAGGGGGAGAAAACGTCCTCTTCATCTGTTGACGTGAACCCGGAGAGGAAATGCTATTCCCAGGTAAAGGGGGTCACTGGGTCGTTTTTTTTGTTGTGCGTCCCACTGAGAGGCCCCGGACGGGAAGGTGGAAGACCACGTGCCCGTTTTTGGCGACTGTCAGCAGATGACTGTTGTTCCCTCTGCGTAGGTTGACAGGGGGAAATAAAAACCCGTGTAAAAACCCCACAGCTGCCCGTGTCTTAACTGGCGTTTTCCCTCCGGAGGGGGTGGGTCAACAGGTGGCACTGTTGCCCTCGCTAAAATACCCCATGGTTCAAAGACGGGCTCTTGGGCAAGAGGGGGGGTTAAACCTTCCCCGGGTTGGGACCCAGGGAGAAGAAAAAAACCCCCCCCCCCTCCCCGTGCTCACGGGCGGACGTGGGCCCATGGAAAGGGGTTTAGGCCCCCCGAAAGAAAAACCCCAGCTAAAGGGGAGAATGGGGCCATGGGAAAATTTTAAACCGTCCCACGTCCACGCTTCCATGATGATGCAGTCTAAGTTTCGATGTGGCGCTGATTCGTAGCCCCCCAGGGAGGTCAGGAGCGGGCCCATACCCTAAAAAGGGGCCCCCCCCAAGCGTGGTTTCAGAAAAAGAAATTCGATCCCAAATGCGGGAAGAAGGAGACCTCATTTCCCTGCTGATCCCGAGAAAACAGTACCCCCCCGAATTGCTAACATTCCCAGGGGAAAATCTTAAAAAGTTGGTTCAAAAATGCAAAAAAAAAATATTGATATCGATGTGCCCAAGAGACACATTGACCGAAAACCATCGTTTCAAGTGGGGGGGTTATGAGCCCTCAGGGGACCATGGGAAAAAGAAACAAAGGGGGGTTTGGGATTTTGGTGCGGTTTCCCCTCCCCCGCACAAAGAATAAAAGATCAACACCCTCAAACCCCCTCAAGGGGGTTTGAATATCCTTAAGGAAGCAACGTCAATCACAATCCACCTAAATTTATTTTTCCTACAAATAACCCCCCAACCCAAACAACCCCGTTTAAAATTTTAAAACACCCCCTCAGAGAATGGGGCTAGAAGAGATGGACAGAAGGGAAGAAGTTGGGATTGGGAGTTTGACACCTCTTCATCTCATAACCAAAAAGATGATGAACCCACCCCCCCTAACGTGGAGGGACACATCAACCCCAGATCTAGCGTTCGCCACCAACACCTGTTGTCGGACCAAAGAACATCCAACAGTTGGAGGAGTTGCCCCAACCCGTCAAATCTTAAACCTCAATTTTAAGTGTCCACAAAAAATGTTTTTCCGCGGAATTATAGAAAGGCGGAGGGACTCTTTCGAAAACTACAATATTACACAAAGCAACCAATAGGCAGAAGGACCCAAAAAGATGGTTTCGACTTCACAAAGGCCCGTCTTGAAAGTGCTACAAAACCCCACCCAAGGGAGCAGAAAGACTAAAAACCCCCTAGGGGGGAGGACCTCCAATCTGGAAGATGCCATTAGGGAAACCCGGGACAGAGCAGAAAAGCCCCTATGGAGAATCCTAGCGCGAAGGAGTAATCCCAGATACAAGCGCCCTGCGCCAAGCTGAAAAAAAAGTGGAAGGGGAAAACTGAAACTAAATCTGCGGGGATGGAGGCTGTTGGAAAAATGGTAGAACCCCTCTGTAATGAAAAAACAAGTCCACCACTAAAACAATACAAGAAAATGGAAAATTATCTTTTGGAAAGAAAGCAGCAGAAACTTATAGAGTCTATAAAAACATCGGCAATTGGAAAGTCCCTCCTAAAAGAAAAGAGGTGCATGGGCAGGCCGGTGCTTATGGGAAAGAGCCCAAGAGGAAGTCATGATCACGCTTTCACAGAGAAAGGTGGAGGAAGCTTGCAGACCCCTACTCGAAGAAGTCACCTGGACCAGACGGAACCAAAAAATGAAATGATTCTGCATCTTGGATGAAGAGAAAGAAAAGCCCTTTAAAAAATTTTTAAACTCCAGTGGAAGAAGGTCAGTACCACAGTTTTGGAGGAAGCGACAGTTCCCCTTTCCCAAAAAAAGGGAAAGGACAAGTCGAAGGCTGCAGCTACAGCCCCTCAACTTAAAGCTGTTGGGAAAAGCTTGGAGAGATTGTCAACAAGGCTTGTCTGGCCCCCTCAGGCATCAGCGCTGACCCGAACAGGCGGGGTTCCCAAAAACACAGATAAAACAGAAGCCCAGATACATTCATACGAAAAGATTGAGGGTTTCAAAAAGAAGAACACGCGTGCTGTTGGATTGAAGGGAAGGGTTCGAAAAAAGTTGGCGGCGGACTTGGTAAAAATACGGCGATGTGGTTTGGTCTGGGGGATGTACCCCTGGTCCCCGGTACTACAAACCCCCAAACCCCGAGTAGTTAGGGTAAAAAAAAGAAAAAGGGCTGAGACAGGGGTAACAAGGGGGAGCCCCTTTCGCCCACGCGTTCTCATCTTCATAGATTACATCGTCAGAAAACTGAAAGGGTCAGAGGGAGCGTTACGCAGTGATCTGGTGCTTTGGGCTCGAAGATTTAAACCCCCTACGCACGGGTACGCCTCCAGACTGCGTCAAAAGATAGGATGGCCAAGGAATGGTTGTCTCGTCAATAAAGCAAAAAAACCCTACAGTTTAGCTATCCAGCAAAAAGCAAGAGGCGAAGGACAGAAAAACCAAGGTTGGGGGAACCTATCCCTCCCTGGGGTGACTTTGACGCAGGCTACTTGGAAACAGCAGATCACAGAGCTGTAGAAAGGCCCGTTGAGACGGGATATGAGGAAACTTCGGGGACGGACTGGAGCGTGCGAAGTATTGAAGAGATTATAGGGAGGCCCGACCTGTGTTGGTACGGACGTCAGCGGGGGGAAAGTGAAAAGTTACCCGGCCTTTCTTACAAAACCCAAAGTCAGCGTGTTAATTGGCCCCATAAGATCCCCCCAACCCTGAAGAGGGAAGAGACTATGGGCTACAGTCTTTGGAGGCAAAAGGGGGACACAAAATCCTCTCAAAGCGCAAAATTAAAAAGCCTTAAAAAACCATCCAATGAAAACAAAAGGGCAGCCCCACCAAGAGCGGTTTAAAAAGAGCATTTCCCCAGCAAGAGCCTTAAAAGACACACCCGTTTGATGGAACATGAAGCAACCCTTCCCGGAAAAGTCACTCCCATCTTGGGGAGGGGGGGTTTTTCCCCAACGTCGTCACCGCATTCCCGGGTGGAGAAGAGAGGAATCGTCAGCCCAAAAAGGAGGCTCTGGCCATGGAGTACATCTGAAAACCATTTTCCCCCAGGAAGATGGACCATGTCTTAAGGGCTCCGCCAAAAGAGGCAACGAGGGATGGGGGCGCGGGAAAATCTTCCTGATAAAGCGGAGAAAAAAATTGAAATTTAACAGGAAAATCTCCCCAATTCGGGGAAAACGAGAAGCCCCGTGAGGCAGCCCAACAGTTTCCCCCCCCCCAAAAACACGGGCAGGTGGGGTTTCTCTGACCCCCTCCCGTTCCAAGCCTTCAAGAACCCGCTGCAAAAAACAAAACCACCCACTTCCCCCTTGTTGCCCTGGGGCCCAGGTGGAGAAAGTGGTGATAAAAGGGGGGTCCCAAAAACTGGGGATCAGGGAATGAAAAAGCGGACATTCGGGAAAAAGACGGTGCAAAAGGAACGGCCCAAAAACCTGGTGTAACAAAGAAATTGGACAATCATCAAGGCACATAAAGGGAATAAAAGGGGGACCCTGCACCCCAAATACAACCCAGAAGACAATCCCTTTTGCTGGGACGCGGGAAAGGGGTCAGTCTTCCCTGAGGACGCACAATCCGGGCTCCCCCAAAATGCACAAAAAAATTTGGCATTGGACGAGTGGAGAGTCCCTTGTGGTGAGGGACCAATGACAATGCCCACATCTTAAGTTGTCCGGTTGCGATCAGGGAAATTTCTGGCCACACCGACAGCAGTGGAAGCAAGCTGTACGGCACCTGGGAACTGGCGGACGGCAGCTTTATCGGGCCCCCGGACGCTCATCTAACGGGAGGCAAACAAAAGGAAGAGAAGAAGAAAAAAAGGAAGAAGAAGAGAAGAAAAAGGAAAAAGAAAAAGAAGAAAAAGATGCAAAAAAGAAGGGTAAGCACGATGGTCGGGATTTGGTCTATTATTATGCCTTTTGCTCCCCCACCCCCCCCCCACACACACACCCACCCCATCCCCACCTAACCCCCACCGGAATTTCTGCCGTTATCCTAAATGATGGAAAAGGGAAATGTGTAGACTTGCAAGATTCAAAAAGACAGAAAAAAAAAAATCATGTTTGCTTCTGTATGCCATTACTTTGACAGCCCCACCTGAAGAAACAATAAATTTTTTGGGGAAACCTTGCTGTCGTAAGGCGCATCAATGTCCATCACGTTTTACTCTAGATTTATTGTTAACCCCTGACTTCGTTGTCAGCAGTGACATTTGGTCCCTGGGGTAGTGGGCTCCCTGGATCCAGAGATTCGAGTAATGCACTACGACCAAGTTAAAAAGTAGGGGTCTTACCTTTGACAGCAAATATGTTTTTGATTGCTGTCACTCTGTTTAAATTGTCAAATTTTTTTCAGATTTTAGATGTTTTCGAGCTCAAAGGTACGGGCGTACGTAACCCCCTAACCAAAAAGGAAACGCCCAGATAAGCTAAGTGGAGTGAAAAAAAAATCTTAGGGAGCAGCTTGGGGGTCGTGAAAACCCCAATGTTGTCAGTGACAGTAAAAAGCCCTGGTTGATGAGTGGAGCGGTAGCAGAATAAACAGGCAAGGGAAAAAAAATTAAATGAACCCGTAAAGCAAACGATACTACCCCCCGACTGTTCGTCTGTCGATGGCCCATAAAAAAAAAAACCCCGAAAACGGGCCCCCACACCCACACACACACCACACACACACACACCACACACAACCCCCCACACACACACACACACAAAACCCACCCACACAAACACAACACACACCACAAACCCACCACCCCAACCCAAAACCCCCCCCCAACGCATAAACACGCACACCACCCTCCCCCCCCCCCCCACACACACGCACTTGAAAAAAACAAAAAGATATTTCCTGTCCGCCTTTTTCATTGCTCAGCAAAAAAGTTTCATAGTCTAATGTTAATTTGTAGGTATATCGGCATCGCTGTCAAAAGGGCTGTAGAATAAGTAGAAAAAGAAAAAAAAAAGGGGAGAAGACAAATGGGACCAAAAAATAAAAGCAAAAAGAAAAAAACACCAGAAACGTAACAAAAAAACAGGGAAATAAAAAAACCCCGTGATCTTTCGAACTGGGAAAACTGTATGCAGAAAACACCTCTATCAAGGACGGTTAAAGATTAGTGAAGAGCTTTGTAGTTCGAAAACACCCAACACCACCCCAAAACCACACCACACACACACACACACCACACACAAAACACACACACAACACACACACACACACACACACAAACACACACACCACACCAAACCCCCACACACACACACACACAGAGAGGGAGAGAGAGAGAGAGAGGCATTCGTAGTTTTTTTTTTTTTCCAATGTGAATAGTGGTGAGGGAACATCCCCCCACCCACGTTTCTGTATTTTTCATTTTTTTGTTTAAAGTATTTTTACTTTCCTTTTAGTTAATGCAGTTAATGCATTTTTTTCTTACCTCAACATTACATTCCCCACTCACGGACAAAATGACTACTCATGCCATTTGGTTATTTATTACGGTGAAAAGACGTAAAAAAAAAAGAAAGAACCGAAATAAAAAAACCACACACACACACACACACACCAACACACACCCACACACAAAAACACACACACAACAACACACACACACCCAAAACACCCCAAAACACAAAACACACACACACACACACACACACAACACACACACCACGCCCCCACTGAAGAACGTTTCCAAGGAAACAGAAATCGTTTCCGAAAGAAACGTTTGTGATCTGGGGCGAATGAAAACAGCTTTAAGTTCCATGCGATGGTTTGCCAAGGATGTCTCATTTCAAATGAAAAAATCCCCTGGGTTTGATCCTGTGTGTGTTGGGTGTCCCTGGGTATTTTTACGATGCCCTGGATGCAGAATCGTAAATGTTAAAAAATTGAAGTGACTTCCCAAAGGGGAGCAGTTTTTGCATCGAATGTTTTTAGGATTAAGGCGGCCCTGGACATTGCCCCTTCATGGGGGCTGGACGTTTGACTTCGGGGTATATTAATGGTGATGGATTTTGTCTTATGCTGCCTTTTGTATTTTTGTTTACCTATTTAGTATTTGTTTTCTTAGTAATTTGTTATTGACTTGTTTATTATCATTTCTTTACGGACTTGCCCCCTCTTTAAACTTTTACTTGATGTGTCCAGTTTGTCATTAGTCAAAAGTGTCCAAGCAGTAGAAAATTTTTATTTCTTTATTTACGCTGCGAAGGCTGTCAGATTTCTTGCGCTAAAATTTATTCCTCTTTTATTATTCATAAAAAAAAATTTTTCCCTTTTTTTTTCTCCTTTCTTCCTTTCCCTTTCTGCTTCTTCCTTCCTTTCCTTTGTTCATTTTATTTTTTACGTTTTTCTATGGGTGGTTCATTATGCAATCATTCACTTAGCTGTGTGGTTGGGGGCCGGATAGCTCAGTGGTAGGCGCCGGACTCGTAAACTTGGTGTCCCGGGGTTTTCGGGTTCGAAAACCCCGGGGGCGTTTTGGTACAGGGGGATTTTTCCCCCGGGTTAAATTGGTTTTTGACTCCTTTCCCCTACAGTTCCCTTTGAATGGATATAAACCGAGGTTCCCTGTGTGAACTCCGATAACCCTCTTGCACACAGTAAAAACCCCTCACCCAATTTTTGGGAAGAGTAGGCCAGTTTGGGCCCTTGGATGGATGAAACCCCTTGACATGCATGCACCTGGTGAGAAATGGAAAGAATGAAAGGGAAGTAAGGAAAATGAGTGAACGTTTTGAACGATACTGACTGGATGACACGGGAAAAAGAAGAATGAAAACGCCGGTTTGGGAGTCTTAGTCGGACTACTCAGGTAGGGAGCCCCTTGTGTAAAAAAGTGTTATTGTAAAAACCTTTTGGCTTTGGGCCAGCCGAAATAGGCGTTTTAAGTATTCATTTTATTATTATTTTTTTTATTATTATTATTATTATTTATTGTATCTAATCAAATTTTGGCCTATACAGTTTGATTTTTTTTTATATTTTTTGTCTCTCAGCTTAACACGGAAGCATTTCAGAAGATGCCCAGGTTCGCTGCAGTAATACCAGTAGCTTGGTCAGTCGTAATCACTATTGATGGTAGCTTTCGGATATTCTTTATTGTTCCCCCTGCAACACAAAAATAGATGCCATCTTTCCTTCACAGGGAGTCGCCCTGCTAACAAAATGACGTTTGTTGTAAAATAAAACGGAACCCAAATGTTCCATGGAAATGCTTGAATTTGCTACCAGTCAGACAAAACAAGTAAAAGTTAACGGCGTGTTGGGTGAATAGGAGTTATGGCCCTTGGGACTAGATTTTGTCCATATTTTGGGTTTGGGGCATTCAAAAATATAGGGTTTTAGAATATTTTTTATCTGTTTGGCGTTGTGAAGAGAAAAAAACATATATTTGTTGCAATCAAGGAACGTCAAACCCCTCACTTTTTTTGTCTGCATTCCGGGTGACTTGTTGCGCAGGAAAAAAAAGGGGGTGTTTGGAGATTGACAAAATTCCCGGAAAAACGTGTTGTGAATGCCAAAAAACAAAAGGGATCAAAATTTGAGTATGACATCCATGGCCAAATTCTTTAAAAGTAAAAATAGATTGGGATTTGAATTTTAAAAGCATTCCCGGGAAAAAGTCTTTTCATCCGTGAGAAAGTGGCATTAAATTTAAAGGTAATAAAATGGTCATTATACCAGGTGCTCCGACATTCCCCTTTTTCCCCGCAGCATTGCACGAAGTGGATACTACGAAGCCCCTCTCAGCATGGTGGTGCCCCCAGCTCCATGGGGGTTAAGTCTTGTCGGGATAATCTTTTTTAAAAATTTTACCTGCCATGAACCCGGGGGCTTAATAGGTACATTTATGTTCTGTGGAGCAAACTACCGGGGTCCCATAATCAAAACAGCGATAGGCAGGCCCGAACTTCGAAGAAAAAAAGTAGAGGGGTGCGGAAGGCACCATGATCGAATGATCATACATTTCCAAAAAACCCCAAAAAACACTTTGGTTATACTTTCCCAAAAATTTTGGGATCTTTTCAAATGGTTCGAATTATTCCACTGATCTTTTTCACACGGGATAAAAGTTCCCTTATCCTGAAACCAAAGTTTTAAAAGAAGGTACCCCAATTCCCTTTGTCATGTGAAAGTATACATATATTATCACACACACACCACACACACACACACACACACACCACCACACAAACACCACCACACACACAACCCCACACTACACACACGCGCGCGCACGCAGCACGCTCGCACGCACGCGGCACGGCACGCCCCCGCACGCAGAGCACGCACGCACGCAGACGAGCACGACCACACCCAAAAACACAACCAAACCCCCACCAAAAACACACAAACTGTCTTCCTCTGTATATTATAAAAATTAAGGGAGAGAGAGAGGAGGAGAGAGAGAGGAGGAGGAGGGGGAGAGAGGAGAGGAGAGAAGGGGAAGAGACAGAGACAGAGAAAGCAGGGCAGAAGAACAGAGGATAGAGATTTTGAGCGTGGTGCATGTTGGTGCGTGTGTGATGTGTGTGTGTGTGTTGTGTGTGTGTGTGGGGTTGTGGTGTGTGTGTTGTGTTGTTGTGTGTGTGTTTTTGTGTGTGTGTGTTGTGTGTTCATGTGTTGGGGTGTGGTGGTGTTTTTTGTGTGTGTGTTGTGTGTTTGTCGTGCGTGCGTTTCGTGCTGGTTTTGTGTGTTTTTTTTGTTTTTGTTTGTTTGGTGTGTAGTAACAACGGTTCTTGAGAAAAAGGAATTTGGAAAAAGTATGGAAAAGAGTTCTTTACATTGTTGTTTTGTCTTTTCAAATCTCTCTCTCTTTCTCTCTTTTCTCTCTCTCTCTCTCTCCTCTCTTTCTCTCTCTCTCCCCTCTTCTCTCTCTCTCTCCTGTCTCTCTCCTCTTCTCTTCTTCTCCTTCCCCTCTCTCTCTCTCTCTCTCTCTCTCTCTCTTTCTTCTCTCTCTTTCTCTCTCTCTCTCTCTCTCTCGGCGGCGCGCACCGGTGCGCGTGTGTGTGTGTGTGTGTGTGTGTGTGTGTGTGTGTTGTGTGTGTGTGTGTGTTGTGTGTGTGGTGTGTGTGTGTGTGTGTGTGTGAAAAATGTTGTTGTGGTGTGTTGTGTGTGTGTTGTGTTTTGGTGTGTGTGTGTGTGTGTGTTGGGGGTGTGAAGTGTGTGTGTGTGTGTGTGTGTGTGTGTGTGTGTGTGTGTGTGTGTTGTGTGTGTGTGTGTGTGGTGTGTGTGTGTGAGAGACGACGCAGATGACGACAGAAGCAGACGAAGAGACAGAGGAGAAGGACGAGAAAACAAAAAAAAACAATGAAAAATATAGTATATTCCGTATTGCGGGGTCTCGTCTTTTTTAAAGGGCGTCAATTGTAATGGTGTTCGTAAAGAAAAAGGAGTGAGAAGATTGGGTCGATTTAAAAAGGAGAAAAAAAAGGCCCCGAGAGTAATAAGGAAGCTGATCTTCCCCCTGTGAGGTACCCTAGCCCTAATTCCATGTTCGCTGTCCTCAGGCTGAAATCCAAATGTGCGTGCTTGTGATAAAAGGGAAAGTGTAAAAACCACGGTCCCCCGAATGACTATCAACAGTATGTATCTGGTATTCTAGTATAGTGAAAATAAAAATACACGCTCTTTTGGATGCTATAAATTTTTCAAATCGTTGTAGTTTCTCCCCCGTGTCCCCCAGTTTGGTTGAAAAAGTGGCGAATCGTATACAAAAATTTTACATATTTTGGGAAATTTGGGGGTGGAGAGGGGCAGCTGGTTCCCAATCGTTTTTCCTTTTTTTCTTTTTTTCTTTCCTTTTTTTTCTTTAACCAATTTGGAAAAAAGAGCTACAATAGTAGGGAAATGTGTATCCCCAGAAAATACAAAATTTCAAAACTCTTTCTCTCTCCCCCGGCGCGCGGGGTGTGCGGCACGTGGTGTGTTGGTGTGTGGGGTGTTGTGTGCGTGGTGCGTGCGTGGTGCGTGGGGGTGGGCGTGCGTGGTGCGTGGTGCGTGCGGGGTGGTGTGTGTGGTGTGTGTGGTGTGGTGTGTGTGTGTGTGTGGTGTGTGTGTGTGGTGGTTTTGTGTGTTGTGTGTTGTGTGTGTGAAGTGTGTTCAAAACCCCGGGCGAAAAAGTTGGAAACGACGTGACCAAGTAAAAATCTTGGAAGCTAATATCGGACTCAGGAGCCTAAAAAAATTTTGTTTCCCTGTATCCAGCCAGATCCTCAAGGTTTTTCGTCGCCCTTTCCTTTCCTCTTGGTCGGGTTGGATCATAGACTATCCACCACAAAAGACCCTAAACAAAACCAAAACCGGGGAAAAAAAAAACCCCCATCCCTCCCCAACCCGCCAACCCCAAACCAACCCGCCAACCCCAAACCCAAACCAACCAACCAACCAACCAAAAGGAAAGAAGCAACTGAAAAGCTGTAAACACGGCCCCACTTGGAGTTTAATGCAGCAGCCGCACACACGGGAAGGTGTTGTGAGAAGTCCGTCCCCTTTTGTGTCCATGGGAGATTTTTGGGCTTTTCTGTGGTTCACCCCCGCTGGACCCGTAGGGGCCTTGGACAGGGGGGCATGGGTGATGCATGCCCCTGTCAGGGAAGTTACGGGTTGGTGTTCTTGTTTCATCTCATATAAATTTTTGTCGTCATCGTCCCCAAATTTTCGCGTGTCTCATCTCATCATCATATATATCATTAATCATATTCATCACCTATTATGCTGTCGTCGTCGTATCCCCGTCCTCGTCCTCGTCATTATCATCATCTCATCATATCATATCATCATCTTATCATCTATCATGTCGTCGTGTCGTCGTCGTCTCGTCATGTGATCTCATCATATATTTTCATAAGCAGCAGCAGCGCAGAGCAGCAGCAGCACCAACGCAGCAGCACAGAAGCCGGGCGCTCATCATATATCGCAGAGCAGCGCATTTTCATCATCGTCATCGCGTTGTTGCCCCTGCAATCATCGTCTGTCTCATATGTTGGTTTCTAAAGTTTTCCCCAGTGCTTTGCAAAAATCCCCAGATGTTCCCGCGGTGTTTATTCGTGTGTGAGTTCTTCAAATCTTCCTGTTGTTTTAGTGTTTTCACATTCCTCTGCCCGGGGATCACTTATTCTGGCATAACCGTTTTTGGGTCTATACTTTTCCATGTGCCTGCATTCCCTGCAGTTGTTAGCTTGCAGGCCGAGATTTTTTGTGGCTAATGCAGTAATAAGACCATCACGTGACGTCCACACTACTTCCGCCAGGGAAGAAACCGGTGTAAACTTCCTGTTCCTCATTCAACCTCAGCTGGCAGTGGATGGCCGCAACATTATATATGCCATCCACTGCCAGCTGTGTGGCAAAATCTACATAGGGGAAACGTCACGCACACTTGAAACACGCATCTCTGAACACCTGGCTGATATCCGCCACCACCGACCCAAACCCGTCGCCCTACACTTCAACCACACCCAACACAACATCGACCATGTCAAAGTCATGGCACTCTGGCAGTCACAGAGTGACAGCTTTGAACGCACAACTCAAGAATCCCATCTCATTGCCAAACTGGGCACACTACACCCCCAAGGCATCAACATCCAACAATAACCAAACACACATACCCACCACTTCCACATCAGTTGGCAATATCCCCTACCAACACACACACATACACACACACATACATACACCACCACCACATCCCCCTCACTCACTTCATACAGTAGTTACAGCAACCCTCCATCTATTTAATCTTAATTTTGTTTTATCCTTCCCCTTAAATTCCGGGTTTTTTTTGTTTTTTTTCCTCCCCCTCAGTTTCTCTCCCCCCCCCCCCTTCTTTCCCCTTACCATTACTATCAATCCACCACTACCACTACCATCACAAAGATACCACACCATCCCAATAAACTAGACACACAACCCTATCATATCACACACACACACCTCCCCCGACGCAATCCCCCACCCCCCCCTCCGTTTCCTCTCCCATAATCCCCCTGGCCCCATGTCATTTCCGCCCACCGACCACATGGAAGAAAACGGATAAGTCATTTTTCTTTCTTCTTTTTTCGTTCTTTGTTCGTACTGTCCCACATGTTAAATGTGATTTATTTTTTCGCCTGAAGAAGACCCAAGTGGTTGAAATGCATCGTGTCTTGTCATGTGCTTTGTTTGTCAATGTCATTGGCGGTAAGTTCTAAACAAACTCTATTCCTAATTTTGCTTCGTTCGCCGCCACCAGTCACTCCATTTTGAAATTTACTATCTAAGCTTTGCAGTTTCTTTAAAAGGTAGTTATATGCAGAGAAGTATACTTCCTGTCCATATATTAATTTTGATCGGACTAACGATGTATATAAATGTAAAAGTGCAGTACAGTCTTGACCCCATGGTTGACAACATATAATTTTGAGCAAATTTAATCTTTTCCTAGCTTTAGCTATCACATTTCCAATATGCTTTTTCCAGCTCAGTTTCGGTGTTAAAAACACTCCTAAGAATTTGACTGTTTGCTTATATTGTAGAACATTGTCGTCAAGAATACGGTTGGACAGAGCTTTTGGGTTTTCGCCATTATTAAAAAGCATTAAACAAGTTTTCTCACCAATAATTCAA
>JAFLJL010002588.1:0-25615 GCA_018398815.1 Conus ventricosus | reverse complement strand
TCAGGGCATGTGCAGCCAAGCGCACTTGAGGTGTTCCCCTAGGGTCAGTGCCACGGGTTGGGAGCCATTCAGCAAGGTTAGGGTCGACCTGGTGGGACCCATCAATCCACCATCCGATCGCGGTCACCGCTACATTTTGGTAGCGGTAGACTCTGTGACTCGATACCCAGAGGCTGCCCCGCTTAGGACTATCGATACCCCTACTATTGCTGAAGCTCTCCGGCAGATTGGACGCGCACTGGCGTGCCCAGGAAGAAGCACGGCCGGAAGTTTGTACTGGAGAGCGATCATCATCCTCTCCAGTACCTGGACCGGATCCGGCCAGTCAGTCGTCGACTCATGAGTTAGGCAGTGGAACTGCAGAGTCATTTTCGCCATATCAAGGGTTCCAGCAATACGGATGCTGACTATCTTAGCCGAGCTCCGTAGTCAGCACATTGGAAAATCGGTCAGAGGGACACTTCCCCTCAACCAAGGTTGTATCCCCTTTTGGTCTCTGTATCAGGTGTAGTGACAGTTTTCACTTCAGTGATGTTAACGGTAGTGAATCGCCAATGGTTCGGATTGTTATTTTCATTGTTGGAAGGTTTGCTTAGTTGTTTGATAAATGTAGTATTATGTATCTCCCTGTGGAATTCTATCGTGGAATGTTTGTATTGGATTTGTCGTACTCTGTCGGTCACAGAGGGTTGGGTTCGGTCCCATTGTTGTGAATTTGCACATGCGTCAAGGTTCAAAGGAGCACTGTATCTCAGAGAAACAGATGCTTTTAGAAGGGGGGTTTGTCACGAGTTTGTCACGAGGCCTACGACGTTTGACCCAACTGGGGTGGAGGAATTATTCATTTGTTTATTGTCGTCGTTGTTGTCGTATATCTGTCCCTTAATGTGGCTTGTGGTGTGGTTGCACCTTTGGTGTGGTTTAGTTCAGGTTAGGTTTACTTTCTCTCTCTCTCTCTCTCTAATTCCACTGCCCGTGCATTCATCCTGCAGGTTCACGGGTGGTGGTATCTTTTTCTTGTACTGGCTGTCTATCGGCCTCTCGCCTGTCTTTTTACCTGTCGCACGTGCTTCATTTCTTTTAGTTTGAAGTATGCTCACTCTGTGACGTAGCGTGGCATGTTGGCCGCCATCGCTGAGGGAGGTTAGCTCTTCACTCGAGCGGAAGATGTCTCTGGGAGCGCCTGCTCCGGTCTTGGTTCTTCACCGTATCGTCGAAGGTACAGTCGGTATCTTCAATTCCTACAGTCGGCCTGTAGGAGAGGGACATCACTTCTTCTTTTTCCGCATCTGTGCCTCTGTCCTCTCGACTGGACAGAGGGCATAGAGAGTCGTTTGACCCGCTTCTTCGGGGTCACCCACGGGTAGCTGGTAAGCATCAGTTTCGTGGTTTGTTTGTTTTGGTTTGTTGTTGTTAGCCGGCTTATTCTTCTCTTTTGCGCAATTTTCTTTTGTTTGCAAAATTGTAAAAGAAATATTGTTGAGACCTTTTCTCTGGTTAATTCATCTTTAACCTGGCCATCCTAAATTATATCCAAAATTCTTTCTCCTGTTTATGCATCTCGTGATGCGGTAGTCGGTGGGGATGGGAGAGAACCTGGTGATTCAGGGTTGGTACTTGCTTGGTCTCGCTCGTCCGCCCCTGTCACATTCACCGGACTCTTATCCTTCGGCCACCGTCTTTTGTGCATGCAAGGAGAACGAGTTTTATGTTCGCGAGCGTGCGTACGCATGATTTGTCGTTCGGATGCGTGGTTGGAGATTTTGTTATTTGAAATGTGGCTATAAAATGTGACAATTATGCATTGAATTATTAATTTGCAAATGTGGTGCAGTTATAAAGCAACGGTTGCCGTGTTGGTTTATTTCCAAAGAAAGGAAAATGTTAAGCATGAGTGAGAGAAGGATGAAAAAGATTCATATTTTTTTTATAGCCTTTAATTTAATGCGTCTTTTACCTGCTCGTTGGAAGATTTTAAATAAACTTTCTGATTGGTGGGTGTGCTGTTTTACGCTCGGTCTGGGGGGGAGCTGGTTTTTTGGTGTGTTTAGAAACCTCCCCCCCCCCATCATGGAGTGGCTGTTAGGTTTAAACAGCATGGGTCAGCTTACTGACGGCGGGGTTCCAGTACCCTTCTTCCTTCCCTCCCTTTCTTTTCTCCTCCCACTAGTTTTCCCCCCCTCCCGGGGGGTTTCCCCCGGAGTTGGACGGGTTTGGTGCCACGTTTGGGTTTGGGGGTCACGCTCTGGTTTGGGCCCGCGGACGGGTTGGTCCCGTGCTTTTTTGAGGCCACGCCTGTTTGGACCGGGGACGGGTTGGTGCCCGCGGGTTTGAGCCACGCTCTGGTGGGGACCCGGACTGGTAGAAAAGCCCGCCGGCTTGACGGGCCCGGGCCCTGACCCCCGCCCGGGACCCCCATAAAAACGCAACGCCCCCCCCCCCCCCCAGGACGCGCTCTTCACTGTCTGCTTGGCGTGTCAAGGGTGTGGGCTTGAACGACGCTTTTAAAGAACCGACCCGGTTTGGAGCACCTAGTGCGACAGGGTGCTCCAATAGTTTTTGGGAGAGGCAGGGGGTGGAGGCACCCCATGGTGTGGGAAGGGAGGGATGCGGAAAGTTTATTTTAAAATTTGTGTTATGTATAGTGTTAAAATGCGTATTGTGATTGGTACGTCGTAGGGTAAAAAGTTTTTTTAAAAATTGTGAAAATTTGTGGTTGGAATGCTTATTTATGATGGTATGTTGGTGGAATAAAGGGGGGTGTTGTATGTAATCTTTATTGGGGGTCTCTGCGGGGCGTGGAGGTCAGTCACTCCCTTTACTCCACCTAACCCGATCCGTCAGGGCAGACCTCAGGGTCGGTCGTGACACCGCCCCATGAGTTTTTTCAGAATGATTAAATTTTGCCCCTTTTTCTGCGCAACTACTGGCTGCGGTGTTTATATGCAAACCATTTTAAACCCCCCCAATCTTTTAGAAGGTCGTATTAACTTTCAGTTTATTACCGTACAGAGAATCCCAATGACCTACCATGCGCCTCCCCCGCGACAAAGCTTTAATCCTTTAAAAGCCCAAGGACAATAAGCATATGAAAGAATCTGCAAGAATTTAACTTAAACCTTCAACGACTTTAGACAAAAATTAGACAGCAATCATGGGTTAGGCACTTGTATTTGTGGGGGGTTTAAAAAAAAAAATATACTTATACTATGGCTGGCCCCCTCTTTTCAAACCCCAAAAGTTCGATTGGATCCATGAACAAAAAACCCTAATGCTTGGGACATTTATCTTGATGAAAATAAGGCCCAACAATGCCAGGTGCAAAAGGGCTTAATGGCCCATAAGGACTACGTTTGGTGTCTATTAGGACACAAAACACAGATAATCTAGCATAGTTGATCAAACTACAGGCTTTGAGCCAGAAAAAATTTCTGCTAATTTTTGAAGATGCTATTAAAACCTGCTGTTTTATTGCCCGCCGCATACAAAAGGGTTTAAACGTTCTTGCACATGCTAGGTCAAAGGTTTTTAATTTTTTTGTAGGCCCCTGGATTATCATGCTACCCCCTGACCCTTTAAATAAGATTGCATGATACAAATTATAATAATGAAATCCTCATAGCTGGAGATGATCAAAAAAATTAGGAACAATCAAGGTTAAAAAACAAAGGCGCCCCCTCCATTTTAAAAAAATACCTAAAACCCGAAGAAGCGATCCAGTTTAAACGCCCCCCAGCCGAAAACAGCCCCGAAAGCACACCGCCCTTTTATCTGCTCGCATGCAGTCAACTACGAAAAAACAGCCCTTGTTGTATTTTTAACTTTTACTGGATTCCATACTTTATTTCACAAAAATTTAAAACCAGCATAACACTCCTAACGCCCCCAAAGGGCGGCCCTATAACCCGCAAAATTTCCTTTGTAGACAAAAACCCCAATAACAACACTGCCTATTTCCCCGGGGAGAGCTCAAGCCTTTGGCAGCTAACTTTTTAATAGGTTTGCTAGATGATGCCAATGTTTTCTAATCAAATTTTTCCAGGCTGAGGCGTTGGAGGGGGTACGGCCCTGTTGGTGCACTACCTGTTAAAGCATAAACGAGTGTAGAGATAGCAAACCAACAGCTGTTAATATGCTAACTATTGTAATCCCTGGTTCCCTGAACAAGTCCTTATTCTTTCAGCTAGCGTAGTGTTTTCATAAAGTATTCTGTTTATAGTTTCTCTGATTCTGCTTGTTTGTGATGCTAGCTGCGCTCTGTTAGTAGACAGCACTTCTAACCTGGCCGCCCTTTGTAGCCTTAAATCCTGTATTTTCTGCTGTATTCTAGCCTTTTCTTCTCGCCCTAAATTTTATCATCTGCATCAGCAGTTTATTTTTTTCTTCTTCTATCTCTCTATCAGCTCACCAAGTTTTGCTAAATTGTTTGTTAGTTCACCCCTTATTGTCCGTAGAGCCTCATTAAGTCCCAGGATTTCACGCATAGGCAATGGAGAATCTTCAATTGTTTTTAATTGTGTCTCCTCATTAAAACTCGTTTCATTTCTGCTATTAGTTCATCTGCTGTTCGATTTAATTCTTGAAGAGGTATGTTTTGTATTTCAGATTGTGTTGGCAACTCTTGCCCCAAGTTATGTAAAAGACTAACAGCTTTCGGCTTAAGCTCTAAAAGGTTTAATTGTTCTGCCTTAGCAATAGGGAGTTTTCGCCTAATTGTGCTTAGTTTTAAAAACTTGTTTGGGTTTGCGTTGAAGTAGCTTTTACACAGCTCCTGCACCAGTTCTTATATACAAATGCCGCCATCTTCTCAAAATCGTTAGGATCAAGCACTCTGGTAGCTCTCGTCCTATGCTTCTATAGAATGATTCAATTCGCTGTTCGCAATAGTTCTTGACGTGTTAGGGAGTAAAGAACCCGCTCCTTCAAGCTCTTCTTGCAATGAAGGGCCTAGTTCTTCATCTTCTTCTTCTACCAACAGGATCAATCGGGTCAAAATCTTCATCCAATTTTTTTATTTATATTCTTTTTTGTTTTATAAAAAATGAACTCATATGGTTGTGACCTCGATCCATACAGAAAGAGAAGGAACCCCATGGCGTAAAAGGTATAAGGCAGACTGTAATTAGCGTAAATACTCCATCAACAGTTGAGCCTGGACAAACTTTAATAGTAAGTTCCCTGATCTTGGCGCTGGCGATGTTATAATGCCAGGCACTGCTAAACTATCATTCAAATAGAATTAATCGACAGATCCTAATGCTACTGTTGTTGCTAATTTGGGCAGGGCAATCGTTAAACATATGGCAATCAAACTGGAGGGCAGCGAAGTCTTTGTACTAAGCGAGGCAGACATTTTTGCCCTCTATTCTGATCTATGGTGCCTAAAAAGAAAGAAAAGAGAAAGTTTATCAGGGAATACAAAGCCCAAACGGCCTCAAGCACAGGCTTAAAGCGGGGATGCAAAGATGATAAAGATGAGGCAGTAGCAGAAGCATTTGGCAACTAGATTCTGCATCCCTCTAGATTTTGAGCTGTTAAAGACGCATATGCCATATTACCAAGGTGCACTAAAAGAAAAACTTACTTATGAACTGACATTTAATCCTAGCGATTCTGTCGTTCTTTTCTGAAGACCCTTTAGCTAAATATACAGTCAGTGACATTTCTCTTGAGTTTGATGTTGTTACTAACCCGAACTGGCCAGAACAATCTTAACCCAGTATAAAAGTAAAACGGTTATTTATTATGAAAGAGTTATACACTCCATTACAGAAAATAGAAACAAGCAAGACACTCTTTGGAACATACATCTAAATCAGTCTTTTAAGTCTTTAAAAGGAATTTTGTTCTTGTTTACTGGAGAAACTCCTTTTCATAGAGAATCAGAAGCGTTTTATAATCCAAAAATTGAGAAGGTTGACTGTGCAATAAATGGCAAGTCTGATCAGTTGTATTCGGGGCGCGGACTTTTCCCTCACCAACACTTCGATGAAAAAAGAAAGTTGTTCGCTGGGGGTAGGCAAAGGGATCCTGCAGTTGATCGTGAGTAAAAAACTTCGCCTTTATTATGTAAGACTCGAAGACTACTTAATAACCAAATATGGGCTGTGGTTAGATTTGGGATCCACATTTGACAACAGATTGTTTGGAAGTGGAGAAAGGGTAGGGCAAGATGGTATAAAAATAAATATTCACAAGAAAGCAGAGGGAAACGCCCCAATACAAATGCATGTTTTTATGGTTTGTGATGCTCAGTTAAACATTGAAGAAAACAGGCTAAAAGAACGCGGCTTTTTAAAATGCAGAAGAAATATTCTAATAAAAACAGATGGCTTTTTGAAGTTTCTTCCTAAAGATCCGCACTGTTGTCTTTGTCACTGTATAAGACAGTAGACAGGGATATATGTTTTATATATCCCCCGTTATAACCACCCCTTTCCCCCTTTTACTAAGTATGAAACGCCACACAACAAACACACACAAAAGAAAATACAGTGCACAAACAGAAGGCTTTATTTGCATTCACACACGCAACTCTCACCCACAGAATGGCAGATAAAAACACCAATACCTTTATATATCCGACACATAGGCAGTTTTCCCCACACATACACACAAAAAAAAAAAAAAACCCAAAAGAATCCAACAATACTATCAATACTCGACCATCAACACATGGCCCCTTATGCATACCGTGCACGCATGTGCTGCACGTTTACATTAACAACCCTTCCCTCAGGAGGACAAATACACACCTCAGCCCACCAAAGGCTAATACCCGAAGGAACAAGGGTGATCATCACATCCCTGGTAACCCCAGGCTGAAATACCAAACAAGGTTGATACCTCATAAACCTGAGATCCCCACGCGATGTCTCTTTTCCAAATGTATTCTTTCTGCTAATTTTTATATGCCGGTGTCAAACCCCCCGGACACAAAAGCTTAACCCCAAATGTCAACACCAATTGTTCAAGTAACCCGCACCCAATGTTGTACTTTCAATACTTCATCCAAAGTCCCTGGCGGGTACTTGACACAGGCAAAAACAAAACCCCAAAAAAAAAACTTCCCCAAAAAAAAAAAAAAAAACACACATAAAAAAAACGGCAACACAGGTTTTCCCGATATGGTTATGAAAACGGACTGCTTGACGGCGCTCACACTAATGCACCGCCAAAACCCAAAACCTTCACTGAAGCGCTTGATCGTAATAGGAGAGGAACGTTGTGACACTCGAAGAACGCGGTTCCCTCCCTACCGGCACCAACCCCCGCGAGTCACACGCTGATGGAATACTGGGGGTGGGGCCCTCAAGACGCTTGCCACCCTGACGAGACAGTTGAAGTCAGAGGAACTGCCACACCCTCGGACTGTGGAAGAGAGATGACGTCCCGACCGGAACGCACCTACCGGCTCCGGGTGCGTCCCCACTCCGGCAGAGAAGGGGGCAGGGATGACAGTGGGGAGGCAGTGCCAACTCCCACCACCTGAGGGCCCCGACCCTCACGGATTTGCCGATGTAGGGGAGGTACCCCAAAACTCGCCGGAAACCTGTGCAAAAGGAAATTATGTCTTTTTACCACAGAGAATACAGTTGTAACTTATTTGTTGCTTCACTAAAGTAAACGGTTCCCCAGTGTTTACATGTCACAACCCAAAGTGCGACAGCCGTTTGGGAAATTTTTAAATCATGACTTATACAACCAGCCACCTTGACATCAAAATTCTCACACCAGAAATGTTCCATTACACATGTAAACCAATTTCATTGATTTTCCACTTCCATCAACAGCCACGAACAAAATTTTTAACGTTCTTCATAAAAGTGATTATTACTGTTGAGTTACATCCCCACGCTTCATTTCCCATCAGGGTCTCCAAGACAATAATCCAATAGGATTATAAATCATTTCACTCTACGAACAAACGAATAATCTGAACCGTTAGTGCCCCCCAGTACTGGTCACAATCCGGATGACTACTTAGTAACTGCTTAATAGAATCAAACACATTTCAAGCAAAACCAAATAATAGAATTGAAACCCGGGTATCTTAAATTCCTAGCAGGAACAATCATAATTCTACAAATGTCATCAGAAATTATTCAAGCGCTGGGGCAACACCAATTAATAATCTCGACAAGGATTTCCGAGCGCTGTTTATACATTGTCTACTGACACCACAATGCTGCGGAAAACTCTTGAATACTGACGCGCCACCGTCGACAAAAACAATCAATACATACATATATACATCAAATGTAGGCTTCTAAGGCACATTCCCAAATATCTTAGACACCTTTTTTTATTATCATGTGCTTTTTTCTCTTCTATTTCTAATGGGTAATAACCTATACCAAGTAAACTAACTAATACTACTATTATATTTAACACAATCATGAGTTCACTGCAAATCTTTAATAATAATTGAAAAAAAAACAACAACTCTTTTATTAATATAACTATCCCTAATTTTCCTTTCCGCCCATCCAACCGGTTTAATTCCAAGCGCAAACGCCAAAACTGAACTTCCACAAGACGTGTCTATCCGAGGTACCACCACCCGTCACCTATCAATAAACCTCACACACGCCCAGACACATCACAAGCAGTCGCCCTCCGTACCTAGCACGCACCCGTGACAGTCTCCTCTTTTATATTAAAAGTTCCCGTCCTCCGATAACCAACGTACCCTCTCAGAAAATAACCAATCTTTATCAAACTTAAAACCGATATTCTTGTACACCAGCGACCACTACCAAGTACAACATATTAAGTCTTAGCGCATCAATACCGCTGTAACACATTCACCTATCTGTATCATTTGTAGAACCGCAACGCAACATTATTTCATTCCCATATTTAGGGGGTTTTTTCCTCGACCTTAAGTTCAAATTATATTTTCTTTCTCTTCAAACTTCGCACGTTTAAATCACCTCCTCTTAGCCAAATTCACAAAAAAGATCTTTGTGAATAAAAATCAAATTAAAAAGGAAATCCCCCTGTTCCGGGAACTGAAACACAAAATTTGGGATGAAACCATGATATCTACAAACAACCAAACTACACAGCCCACCAGAATTTCCGCTACTTTACCCGCTCACCTTAGACAACAACAGGAACGACACACAATGGACGATACCCTCAGTCGCCGGGACACTGCCAGACAGCCAACGCCCTGGTACGTGCAGAACCCGTCGCTGAACATCAAACACCGAAGTCAAGACGCGGACGACACACTGGACGACAACCTCAGTCGCCGGGACACTGCCAGACAGCCAACGCCCTGGTAGTGTAGAACCCGTCGCTGAACATCAAACCCCGACAGTCAAGACGCGGACGACACACTGGACAACACCCTCAGTCGCCGGGACACTGCCAACAGCCAACCCCCTGGTACGTGCAGAACCCGTCGCTGAACACCGAAACATCGACAGTCTTCAACCTGGTAGCCAAACCTTCAAAAGTCGGTCGAGGGCATACCCCCAAAACCCCTGCCCCAACGGCAGGAACCTGAGCACGAGGCCAACCCAACCTTCGTGGATAACGCCTCAGTTGTACTAACTTGCAGACACCCCACGACACTCAGAGTTCACATCGGAAACTCGCAAAGACAGCACTCACATTCACGGAATTCCCCGTACACATCGAAGAACTCCAGTTTCACGAGCGTTAGTTTACACACGTAACTCCCACTATTCCGACGAGCTTGACACTCTCCTCCCTCCCCCTCCAAGAGTTAACAGGTAAGCACATTCCCGGGCAGGATTCACGCACTTCACGGTCACTCCCACTGGCACTGGACGGCCACACTCCACAATTGTCACTGAGGCGACCTGTGTCAGTTCGTGCGTGACAATACCCTTCCCAAGATTTAAAGTATACCTTTAAAAAAAAACCTGAAGGAACGCACGAACAAGTCCTTAGTGTTACAGCATTTGAAAAATGATAAATCCTCTCTTCCTCTTTTTTAAAAGCTTCGGCACAGAACCTTACTCCATACGACTCAAAAAATCTGCAACCAAAATTCTCACGTCCCGGAATTGCCTCTACTACAAACTGGAAGGGTTGTAGAAACAAGGGCATCGGGTGATCCGACCACTGGGCGACTTGACCCTCTCCAAATACTGAGTGGAGAATGGTCCGTCTGTAGAGTGAATTCCCCCCATAAAGGTAGGGTTCAAACTTCTAAAACCGCCCATACCAGAGCCAAATATTCCTTTTCCACGATGGAATAGTTGCGTTCAGCTGGTTTGAGCTTTTTGCTGGCGCACACTACAGGATGGACTCGTCTTTCGTGTTCTTGGACACAGCACAGTTTCCTATGCCCACTTCATAGGCATCGGTCTTTAGAATGAACCGACTTTCCCGGGAAACTGGTAAATGGCATACAGGCGGCGGGGCAGAAACAATTTTCAGCTTCGGGAAAACGCCTCCCTCACACTCCGGATCCAGACCACGATGCGAGGCTTTTTTCCTTGGTCAGGTCAGTGAGTGGCAACGCTATTTCAGAAAACCCTGGATGAATCGTCGGTAGAACCCTACCAAACCCAGGAACTGCGTACCTGCTTCTTCGTAGCTGGGCGCGTAGCTGACTGAATGCGCTCCATTTTGTCTTTCCTCAGGGCTTATAACCCCCCTTCCAAGCTGTACCCCAGATAGGACACCTCAGCTTTCTAACTCACACTTGGAAGGCCTGGTAGTGAGACCACACTCTCGAATGCGATCCAGAACTGCTCGCATACAGACAAATGTTTTTCAGTGTCGACGGTTGAACCAACACATCGTCGATGAAGTTATCAACATGTCTGTCTCCAGTGGTTGAAGCAACTTCCTCATCATCCGAGAAAACACTGCTCCAAGTACACAGACCGAAAGGCATCTTAACCCACTGATAATGACCCTGTGGTGTCGAGAACGCTGTTTTGGGACGGTCGTCTTCGTCAACGGGTATCTGCCAGTATCCTTTTGACAGGTCAAGCTTACTGAAAACCGTCGCTCACCCAGCTTGCGAAACAAGTACTCTTTTTTCGGGCATCGGCTCTGCGTCAAACTCAACTATTTTTTTTTAATCGACGGAAGTCAACACAGAACCGAATCTTTCCATCTTTCTTTTTCACCAGCACTATTGGTGAACAGTATGGAGATCCCAGACTTTCAATGACTCCCATTCTCAGCATCATCTCACTTCATCCCGAACCAGTCGCGTTGGGAATAGGGGACTGGATACGGTCTCGATCGTACCGGAACACTCGACGTCAGCTTGATTTTGCATGCCTCCAACGTGGTAGGACCCTGGCAAGTCTGTGAAGACATCCTGGAACTCCCCGACCAACTGCGCAGCTGTTCCCTGAAATGATCGTCTTCAGCACCAATCAGTACATCCTCTGCGGATTCTGACGCCGCCAGTGGTACTACTGGGACTTCCTTCCATGGTGGGCACCGCCTCACAGAGCTTCGTCCTGAATCTACTGTCGCCTGCTGTGGGCTTCGTTCGTCCGTCCCTCTCACAAACGATTTCAACGGTTTGGGCATGGTAGAGTTTTCTCCCGACCTCGAACTCGTATCTTGTAATCGGCACCCCCCACCTTGGCAATTACGGGAAACGGCCCTTGCCAAGCCAGTTCCAACTTTTTGTGCTTGACCGGTCGTAAACACCAGCACCCTGGCCCCTGGTTGGATTGTGCGAGGACGGGCTCTGACATCAAAATGGCGTTTTATAGGTTCTTGCTGCTTTCCCTAGATTTTCCTGGGCTATGCTGCAAGTCTCGGCGATTCTGTCTCAGGTTCGAACACATTCCCCAGCTGTCGGGGACGTCTATGGTCTCCGGCTTGGTCCAAAGATCACGCAGCACCTTCATTGGTCCTCTTACCCTGCGGACCGTACAATAACTCGAACGGAGAAAAACCGGTGCTTTGTTGGGGAACCTCCCTATCGCAAATAACAGCGCAGGCACCCAACGATCCCATTCTTCAGGCTTTTCTTGAGTTAATCTGCGGAGCATCTTCTTCAAGGTCCCATTGAAGCGCTCGACTAATCCGTTGCATGCGCATGGTATGGAGTAGTGTGCAGACCCTTAAGGGACAATAACCGAACACCGGGCTTCATGTTACTTCGTAATGGTACCTCGGTCTGTAAGAACCGATGCGGGAATTCCTGTCCGAGACCACAGGGCAACTTTGCCTCAGCAACTGACTCAGTGGTTACTGTCCGAAGTGGGGTAGCCTCTGGATACCTCGTGGCGAAGCCCACCTGTACCAGGATATACCTGCACCCTGTTGCAGACATGGGTGCATCGGTCCACTATATCTACGCCTCCCCTTTGCAAATGGTTCTTGCATAAGAGGCATCTTGACAAGAGGTACCGGTCTGACTCGTCCTTTATCCACGGTCGTGGCACTTCACACACGACTTCACTTTAACCTGCCTATGTCACTGCACATTCCGGGCCCAATAGAAGTGTGGGAATATTCTCTCCTTTGTCTTGTTTCCCCCCAAGTGTCCACCATGGGAAAATATCGTGTCCGAGAGTCAGTACGTCTTCCTTAGGGACTTCGGCCACAAACCTGGTTGTTGTTCCGCTCTCACTCTCGTACTTTCGTACAAGAACTCGGTCTTTCCACATAAAGGAGACCCTATTTCCATGGGGATGGAAACACTAACTTTTCTCTGCAGCTCTTCTGGCACGTGCAAGGCTATCATCCTGTTCCTGCCCACTAATCAGCTCGTTTTTCGATACAGCCATCACTTGCTCCTTTAAGGATAAAGGTTGAGCGGGCCCTGTCCTGGGCTCTGACCTAGCACGAGTCAACACAGCGACCTGAGGCTGTATCTGATTGCTGTCATTATCCGATGAGTTTGTCTCCCTGGGGGGTATACGGGGGACTCTCTCAGGATGGTGCTCTCCCTCACGGCATTTTGTAATTCCCCACCAGCACTTCCTCAACTGGATCCTCCATCACCAGGCCTAACCTTCCCTCAAAGTACGGCGTGTCCATGTACACACAGGCCACGGGTAGTGTGCTAGGGACACCTGGATTCAGCCAATACAACCGTCTGAGTCCTCCCTGTATATGCATCACTTGGTCCCAGCCTCGCCGCGACCACGGTCTGGCGATGCTCCTGTATCTCTGATACCATTGCCCATGTCTCTCCGACCCTCCCCCTACACATCGGATTGAAAGGTTTCCTGGAGCATGGTACACACAGCGTAGGGGTAGTTTCCCGAGTATACTGGCTCTCCAAGACATGACAATATTGGATAGCTACACTCTCCAGATTCGGACAATTCGCTGGATGTGGCCTGGTCGCTTGCATGCATAGCAAATCACCCCTGCCTAGGTGTCCTTTTGGGTGCAGCGCTGATCGCTGGCTGGGCCTCTCTAAATTTACTTTTCCCCGCTGTCCCTGGTCCTTTCGCTGGAACTGTTTTGGTTTTTACCCCCTAGGTGCTTTGGTTTGACCTCGTGAGCGTCACTTATTACAGAGGGGCCCTCTTCTGCTCTCTCGCCCTACCCGGGTCGTGCTTCTGCTATCCGAGTTGTTTCCCAAGGCCACTGCTTCAGCATTCTTAGGACACGCTCGAGGGCACTTCCGTGACAAAGTCAAGAGTAAAAGTTCCATAATCTGTTCCTCAAAAATAAGATCTTTCCAAGTCCTCAGCTTTGTTTTCGTCTTTCCCGGCTGCAGCACACCACAGACTGAAACAAGATTTTAAAACCCGGTCTAAAACTGCTGAAACGTTTCTCCTACTTCCTCTTCATTCCCCCTGAACTTCTTCCGGTATGCCTCAGCGTCTAAACGGAAATCTCTAGAAGCGCTTTCTTCATTTGGTCGAAACTTGCGAGATCAACGGCATTCAATCGCAGAATGATCTCTCGTCTTCCCTCTCAAAAGAGCTATTAGTCTAGAGGACCACGAGGTTTTTTTCCCCGCGGCACAACGTGGCAACCTCCCTCGAAATGACCCAAAATACATGTCCTCGTCATCAGTATCTGTTAACGGATCAATTCCCACATGGCTTGTCGCTTCGTCTTCAGCCCTTTCTCTCGCCTCCTTCAATTCTTGCTCTTTCAGTCTAACTTTTCCTGTTTCAAGGACACGATCTCACTCGCCCGACGTTGCTTGAGATCCAGCTCTAATTTCCGGGCATCCGCGTCCTTTCTTGTTGGTAGCCATCTTTTGGGACCTCTCTCTCTTCTGGAAAACAATCTATCCTCTTTCTTTCTCTTCTCTGCCAAAAGAATACCCAAACCCCGGCAGCAGCCTCCTCTTCCTCTCTCCTAATAGCGGTTTTCCTCTCTCCTAAGCTTAGCGGCAGTTTCCCCTTTTCCCCTCTTCCTAAGCTTGGCAGCAAAACATGGCAGCAGCTTCCTCTTTCCTGGCAGCGGCTTCCTCTTCCTCTCTTCTAAGCCTGGCAGTAACATGCAGCAGCTTCCTCTTCCTCTCTCCTAAGCTTGGAAAGCTAACATGGCAGCAGCTTCCTCTTTCCCTGGCAGCAGCTTCCTTTTCCTGGCAGCGGCTTCCTCTTCCTCTTTCTAAGCTTGGCTGCTAACACGGCTAACTCCTCCTGCTCCTTCTTCTCCTTCCATGACTTTTCCCCGAGCCATCTGTGCCTTCCTAACGATAGTTTCCCTTTCACTTCTTTCTACACCCTTTGCTACATTGTCAGCAATAAACGGGGCCCAATTCCACCTTACTCAATCCTAACTCTCTCCCTAGGCGTGAATAATACTGACGCAGGACTGCTGGGCGACACAAAACTTAGCAGCACCCCCGGAGACTCTCCTAACCCAGGCTTACCAGCCGCAACGGTACGGGACATGGGAGTACCCCCTGGCTGCTTATCAGGGAGTCGACACATCCCCTTTCTCCTGACAGACTCAACAGGACTTACGGTACTTTGGACCAAAGCTTGCGATTCGGTTCCAGACGCTTTTACCCAGACTATCAAGTCTCTACCCAAGGAAACCAGATTTTTTTTTTCTTAACCTCAGAACCCTTTCCCCAAGAGAACATTCACTCTCTCCCAACCATAAAGCGAATATTTGATCGTCCACAAAGGGTGAATAAATACCACAGTCTTTTCAAAACACCTGTCTCCCCAAATCCCTAGGCACGGGGTTTTAAATATGAGCACATTAATGACCAACATTTGAAACATTTCATTTAACATTTCACATCAAATATTACTGTGACCCTCAACACATTCCAAACTCAAAAAACACATGTAATTGGAATAGAAAGAGGAACACAACACCATTCATACCTCGGTTGCCACCAACCGAGACAACACCCAAAACAACGTTACTTGGCAAAATATGTCACTAGGATTGCCAAGCAACCGCGCTTCCCCCCCTACTAACGGCGCGCTCCCTCCAACCACCCACGCGCTACAATTACTATTCCAATATCAAGTTCCTATCCCCAACTAAACACACAAAGGTCCTATATTTTTTTTTTTTTTTTCCCAAAAAAATTTTGTCCTAAATAATCCTAATGTCTTACCCCGCATCTCCACCATATTGTCACTGTATAAGACAGTTAGACTGGGATATATGTATTAATATATCCCCCGTTATAACCACCCTTTCCCCCCTTTTTCTAAGTATGAACGCCACACAACAAACACACCAAAAGAAAATACAGTGCACAAACAGAAAGGGTTTATTTGCATTCACACACGCACTCTCACCCACAGAAGGCAGATGAAAAAACCAATACCTTTATTATCGACACATAGGCAGTTTTCCCCACACATACACACACACACAAAAACAAACAAACCCCAAAAGAATCCAACAATACTATCAATACTCGACCATCAACCCAAGGCCCCTTATGCATACCCGTGCACGCATGTGCTGCACGTTTACATATAACAACCCTTCCCTCAGGAGGCACAAATACACACCTCAGCCCACCAAAGGCTAATACCCGAAGGAACAAGGGTGACTCATCACTCCCTGGTAACCCCAGGCTGAAATACCCAAAAAAGGTTGATACCTCCTAAACCTGAGATGCCCACGGGGATGCTCTTTTTCCAAATGTATTCTTTCTGCTAATTTTTATATGCCGGTGTCAAACCACCGGACACAAAAGCTTAACCCCAAATGTTCAACACCCAAATTGGTTCAAGTAACCGCACCCAATGTTGTACTTTCAATACTTCATCCCAAGTCCCTGGCGGGGTACTTGACACAGGCAAAAAAAAAACCCCCCAAAAAAAAAACTTCTCCAAAAAAAAAACAAAAAAAAAACAACACAAATAAAAAAAAAAAAACGGCAACACAGCGTTTCCCGTATGGTTATGAAACGGACTGCTTGACGGCGCTCACACTAATGCACCGCCCAAAACACAAAACCTTCACTGAAGCGCTTGATACGTAATAGGAGAGGAACGTTGTGACAGTCGAAGAACGCGGTTCCCTCCCTACCGGCACCCAAACCCCACCGCGAAGTTCACACGTGATGGAATACTGCGGTGGGGCCCTCAAGACGCTTGCCACCCTGACGAGACAGTTGAAGTCAGAGGAACTACCACACCCCCGGACTGTGGAAGAGGAGATGACGTCCCGACCGGAACGCATCCTACCGGCTCCGGGTGCGTCCCCACTCCGGCAGAGAAGTGGGCAGGGATGACAGTGGGATGGGGTTTCCAACTCCCACCACCTGAGAGGCGACCTCACGGATTTGCCGTGTGGGGTGGTACACAAAACTCGCCGGAAACCTATGCAAAAGGAAATGTCTTACTACCACAGAAGAATACAGTTGTAACTTATTTGTTGCTTCACTAAAGTAAACGGTTTCGTGTTTACATGTCACAACCAAAGTGCGACGCCGATTGGAATTTTAAATCATGATTATACAACCAGCCACCTTGACATCAAAATTCTCACACCAGAAATGTTCCATTACACATGTAAACCAATTTCATTGATTTTCCACTTCCATCAACAGCCACGAACATAATTATAACCGTTCCTTCATAAAAGTGATTTAATGTCTGAGTTACATACCCCCGACTTCATTTCCCATCAGGTCTCCAAGACAATAATCCAATAGGATTATAAATCATTTCACCCCACGAAAAAAAACGAATAATTGACCCTTAGGGACCCCCAGTACTGGTCACAATCCAGGATGACTACTTAGTAACATGCTTAATAGAATCAAAAACATTTCAAGCAAAACCAAAATAATAGAATTGAAACCGGGTATCTTAAATTCCTAGCAGGAAAAAATCATAATTCTACAAATGTCATCAGAAATTATCAAGCGTGGGGCAATCACCAAATTTTTAATCTCGACAGGATTTCCCAGCGCTGCTATACATGTCTACTGACACCCCCAATGCTGCGGAAAACATCTTTAATACTGACGCGCCACCGTCGCTAAAACAATCACATACAACATATATACATCAAAAGTAGGCTTCTAAGGCACAATTCCCAATATCTTAGACACCTTTATTATTATCATCCCGCTTTTTTTCTTCTATTTCTAATCGTAATAACCTATACCAAGTAATCTAAACTAATACTACTATTATATTTAACACATCATGAGTTCGCCTGCAATCTTTAATAATATTGAAAAAAAAACAACAACTCTTTTATTAATATAACTATCCCTAATTTTCCTTTCCGCCCATCCAACCCGGTTTAATTCCAAGCGCAAACGCCAAAAGTGAACTTCCCAAGAGTGTCTATCCGAGGTACCCCCACCCGTCACCCATCAATAAACCCCACACACGCCCCGACACATCACAAGCAGTCTGCCCCCCGTACCTAGCACGCACTGCGTGACAGTCTCCTCTTTTAATATTAAAGTTCCCGTCCTCCGATAACCCAAAGTACCCTCTCAGAAAAAAAACCAATCTTTATCAAACTTAAACCGATATTCTTGTACACAGCGACCACTACCAAGTACAACATATTTTTGTCTAGCGCATCAATACCGCTGTAACACATTCACCTATCTGTATCAGTGTGAACCGCAATGACATTATTTCATTCCATATTTACGGGGTTTTTTTCCTCGACCTTAAGTTCAAATTATATTTCTCTTCTCTTCAAACTTCCCCCGTTTAAATCACCTCCTCTTTGCCAATTCACATAAAAGAATCTTTTTGAATAAAAAATCAAATTAAAGGAAATCCCTGTTCCGGGAACTGAAACACAAAAGTTGATGAAACCATGATATCTACAAACTCCAACTACACAGCCCTCCAAATTTCCGCTACTTTACCGCTCACCTTAGACAACAACAGGAACGACACACAATGGACGACAACCCCCAGTCGCCGGGACACTGCCAGACAGCCAAAGCCCTGCTACGTGCAGAACCGTCGCTGAACATCAAACACCGACAGTCAAGACGCGGACGACACATGGACGACACCCTCAGTCGCGGGACACTGCCAGACAGCCAAAGCCCTGGTACGTGCAGACCCGTCGCTGAATCCGAAACATCGACGTCTTCAACCTGGTAGCCAACCTTCAAAAGTCGGTCGAGGGCATACCACCAACCCTGCCCCAACGGCAGGAAACCCGAGCACGAGGCCAACCCAACCTTCGTGGATAACGCCTCAGTTCGTACTAACTTGCAGACACACCACGACACTCAGAGTTCACATCGGAAACTCACAAGACAGCACTCCATTCACGGAATTCCCGTACACATCGAAGAACTCCAGTTTCACGAGCGTTAGTTTACACACGTAAACTCCACTATTCCGACGGCTTGACATCTCCCCCCTCCCCCCTCCAAGAGTTAACAGGTAAGCACATTCCCGGCAGGATCACGCACTTCACGGTCACTGCCACCTGGCACTGGACGGGCCACACTCCCAATTGTCACTGAGGCGACCTGTGTCAGTTCGTGCGTGACATCTTATCTGCGGGTTACTGGGTGCGGGAAAACTGTCTTTGTACTTGATTTGTTACAAACAATATACAGGTTTCATTACGAGTACATTGTTATATTCTGCACAACCATTAAGCACAACAAGTCTTACAAAGAAAGGAAGTTTATTTGGACAGACGAGAATATATTTTTAGTTGCCTAGCGACAAACTGAGTGATTGTTTGGGCATTACTATAGACTATTTTTAGGGAACTGAAACACTGTTTATTATTGAGACTGTTCAGCTTAACGAGACATTGTTAAAAAAGAAAAGCTCTGTCAAAGCTAGCCTTTAGCCTTAGTTTCTGTGTGGCTCTTAACTCAAAAAAAACAATGCTGTCTTAAAAAACTTTAGATCGCAGTTAAAATCGGTTGTATTATTTTACACTAAGGACAAAGATAGTTTGAAGAATGTTAAATGAAAATTATATAATAAGGGACAAAGATAAGCTAAAAAAAATAAAAGAGCAGTTAGAAAAATCTAAGCATGCTTTAAAATATGCTTACGGACTGACCCCCAGTTCAATACGTTTGTTTATTATAATTTTTAATATTAAAAAGAATGTCTCGAGGGCCATAATCAAAAGCGCAGCTAGCTCCTAAATGCGTTGCAGTAGAGCTAAAAGACCTAGCAGACACAACTGAGTTTGATCTAATAGGAGTGCCCGGAAATGTTTCTGGATTTGAGTACACAGATGATGGGGTTTACAAACGAACAGAAATTGAAAACAAAAATGACAGCAATATCTACCCCCAGAACAAATAAGAAATCTAGAAAACAACTGATTACGGCAATATGAATACAGGCTTTATAGACAAGACAATAACGGGTCTTGCGTCCTGAAATTAACTGGGATTTTAAATTTGACTTACGAAGCCCAATGTATACTTTGATAAAAAACCCCAAATTTTAGAAAGGCTTTGAATGCAGGTCCCTTTCTTACTAGTCTTGTTCCCGGAAACAAAAAGAAAAAGCAGATTGTAATAGATACATATAAACGTGAATAATGTGCTGAGCAGAAAGAAGTCCTTAGTTGAAGTGGGGGATGACACAGTAACCCCAGAATTTATCCCAAAACCACCCAAAGCCTAACACTGCTACTTTTATTTTTGTTTTATTAATTACCCAGGGGAGTCTAATTCTAGTTTGCCAAAAACATGTGTTGCAAGGGGAAGTACAATTATCGTCTGGAAACTTGGGGATGAAATAAACACTTTCTCATATCTGACAAGGTTACTGTAAATGTTGACAAAGACAAACTAACAGTACTGACTTTATTTTCATTAAGTATGTTGATTTATTGCGTTTACTCTGTTGGTGAAGTGCTACCAAAAGGATTAATAAGAACATTTTTACAAAATTAATTTGATTAAAAATGGAGGTTCAACAGTTTAGATTAAAGCAAATAACTGAACTTCAAAAGGAAAAGAAAGTGATTTGGATAAGTATTTGGGCTACTAGAAAGAAATATGCTAAAGCATTAAATTTCTCTTTTTTATGTAATTACTGGCTCATCAGCTGTAGCTAGCGTAAGTGCTGGGTCTAGTGTTGCTTTTTTTAGCCACTGGGGCTGGAGTGCCAGCCTCTTTAGCATTAGGGAGTCTGGGTTAGGTTTAAGGCGCCATGTCTATGATTGTAAGTGCTGTTTTAAAAAAATTAACTCCTAAATTACAAAAGCACACTGCTATTGTTGCCCCAGCATCAGCAAAACTTTGTTCATTAAAAATTAAGAATAAGCAAATCATTACGGGGTGAAAACATTACAGACGAAGAATTTCAGAAGCTTATGGCCGATGGTGAGGATTACAGCCGACAAAAAATTGAACTTCAAAAGGAGTGGAGAAAGACTTTTACTTCACGACAGGTAGGGCACTGATGCAATTAAACAGAAATTGAAAAAAAAAACACATGATCAGTTAAGCCTAAAATAGACCCAAAAAAAAGGTTTAACAAAAAAATAAGTTTTGCAAAAATAAATACTATTTTTTTTGTTAACTCACTGTGTTTGGTGGGACAACTTGCAGTCTTCACGAACAAAACGATCTTTTAGGGGCAGGCTTTTTAGAAGAGAGAGTCCTCTTAATAATCACGGGAGGGGGTTTTTTCATGATTCTTTAACTTCATATACATCTACGCTCCATATAGGATCTGTAGCTCTAATTCTAACATCACCTTCTGCCTCTCCCGGAGCATACAAGTATCTTACTTTTAGTCCCCAAAAGGCAAGAGTTTTTGATTACCTTGCGCATCTTCAGTAATGCTAATTTTTTTTTAATTTGATTGCGTTTACTGGTTTAAGGCCTGTTGCTTTAAATTCTTCATTGTTCATGGCACGTAAGACTGCTGGCAATTCTAACCCCTTCTGTGTTTTCGTTCTCTATTCATAATTTCTCTGTGATATTGATAGGGAAACAGACGTTCAGCTAGATTCTTATTAAAGTTTTCTACTGGGGCCTGTGATCGATGGTTTCCTGGGATCCCTCTCTTAACTGTAAATGATGTTTTAAAAACAGTTGGTTTACAGAACCTTTAAAAATCTTTTCCATCATCAACTTGAATCATCCTAGGATACTTTAATGGGCCTCGCATGTATATTGTTGTAAAGCTACGGCCACAGCAGTTGAGCTTTTATCGTTAAAGGTTCAGCGTTTTTTTGTATCTTTAAGCCATTCAACAACTGTCAGAGCTACTTTAAAATTTTTTCTTCTAATTTTGTAATGTGGAAGATACAGCAAGTCCATCGGTGGGTGTCATTTGGAACTGAGTTAACAATCTAGGCCTTATTATTCTTTTTGGGGCAGGCAGATATATTTGCCAAATTGGCCTGTTTTGAAAGCCAGTCTTTCGCATCTGATTCAGACACTCTAGCAGCTTTACTTTGTTTTTCAATACCGTCTTTCCTTTCCAATACCCTTAGGAGAATAATATATTTTGTACTTCGTATTGTCCAGATTTTAAATGATTTCAATTTTACACAGAAAGTGAGCAACAAGTAGATGAGGTCATGCCAACTGCAATAAAAACTATCTCTGCAGTCTTCTGTTCCCCAGATGGTTCATAAAAGTCAGACAGTTCTGGCGGCAGCGATGTTAGAAACTTCTTTCTGTCATAAGTAATACTCATTCATTGCGTCATCAACGTCTGTAAATGTGTGCTCTGCATGGGCCTGTTCTCTTAAAATTTTTTTTAATAAAGTCTAAGTGAGCAATTCGTCCTTCTCGTAAGCGTCTCTTGCCTTAGCTAAATCTTCTATTGCCTTATTATGTCGTTCCTCTCTTCATTGGACCGCAATTTACTAAACATATAATTGCTTCCAGAGAAGGCTAAAGCATTAAAAAATAGCTCCTCCCACCCATTAGAACCAATCCAGACATCTTTTTAAATCAATATTTTCTAGATTAATCTTTCTATGCATTAATATTTTCTGAGATAATCCCTGTGTAACAAGAAAGTCTTTTTGAGGCAATACCTGCAGTAATTACAACTATAACCTTAAAAACATCCTCAATGTCTAACCTTCCTAGGTCAGCTGGCCTCATTTAAACATGTTTTTTGCTAACACGCTATAGCCTATACTAAGACCGCCAACACAGCAGAATGGTAAATCGTATTGATAATCTTTTTTTCATTCATCTTTTTATTAACTAAAAAAATAATTAAAATAATCATAATACGAAAGACGTCTATGTGCTTTTTTTAAACAATAATCTTTTTTTGTTAAAGCTAAAAATAAAGTTGCAACTAGTTTTGGCGAATCTTTTTATCTTTTTCCCTGTTGGGCGGTTTATTCCTAACAAACATTTTGCAATGGTGAATAAACTATAACACCAACAATAGGCACTGCATAATTAACCAACGTTAAACTCATGGTTTTAAAAGTATTAAAATTATTTTTTATTGTTTTAAAAATGGATTGTGACGAACTATTAAAGTGTGAGGAGCAAGCAAGGACTACTCAGCCAGACCACGCCATAAAAACGAATTTTACCTCTAGCTGGTGTGGAAAAACTAGACAGTATTTTGGCACTGAACTAAGTGTCGAACAGATTCAGCAACTGTCTACTTCAGACGTTGAGAAGTACTACGCTAGGTACAAAGCACAGCTAGGGTCAAAAATGGTTAGATCGGTGGGGCAGACAATGATTAGTTTATATGTTAAGTTAGTAAGTAAGATGGCGCGGTTTTATTCAGAAGAAGATTTAAATATGACTTATCACAAGAATTTCCCGGGTTTTAAACAAGTCGCTAGAAACTTTGCATGTGACATGTATTACAGATTTGGGACGATGTTATGCCCATTCATCATGGGATTAATTAACTTTTGCATGTGACATGTATTACAGATTTGGGACGATGTTATGCCCATTCATCATGGGATTAATTACTTTTAATCATATTAAAATTTTTATCATATTAAATTTAATCGCAATAAAAAAAATGAGCGAGAAGACGTCACAGGACAGTCAGCAGGACCTCCAAGGAGCAGAATGTAACCAAGTGAGTTTCTCCGCAAGTGAATGTAAACCCCAGGTGAGTAATGTTACTAAAACTAAAAATCCTGGACGTGTTGAGGCTGGGCGTAAACTAGCTGAATGGAACAGACTGAGAAAAGCAAACCAATCAGCAAAACAAAAATTGTTAGATAGTAATACAACATCCGCGCCACCAACAACAACACAATTATCAACAACACAATTAACAACAACACAATCGCAATCAACAATAAAATGTATCATTATGTATTGGAGTGGGTTTTTGTTGCTGGGGGTGGTTTTTTAGCATACAGATACTTAACACCATACCCAACAACAAAGTCACAAACCCCACAGTAAAAGAAGAAGAACCAACTTCTGCAAAAAAGTGCAACCTCCCGCTGTAGATCCATTTTTTTGGAATAGTTTTTAAGAACTAGATAAAGTCAAGTTAAGACTAGATAAGTACAAGTTAAGTTAGTTATCAAAATACTTTTTAAGTTAAGTGCAAGTAAATTACAAGTTAAAGGTCTACTTTAGAGGTTTTCGTAATTGGTCAGCTTATGCAGAAATATGAAATGTTTTTATAAATTGGAAAATAAACATCCGATTCGCCCCCGATCACACGAAATCGATCCGCGAAAGTGGGCATTTTCACCTGTAATCAAGAAAACGGGAGGTAATCAACTAAATCTTGGCATGGCTTAACTGCTCTTGGATGTGACGTCACATGATGGACAGCGACGGCGACAGAAAGCGATTCTGATGGTTCTTGGGCATCTCGCTCGGTATTTAATTTATCATGTAAAAGCAGTGACTATGATTGCGACAGCCAATGTGACTCTGGGGATGTTTCTGCAAGGCCTGTACCTTATCAGTTTGAACGCTAAGTTCTTTTTACCACGTCAGTTCAGTTCAGCTGGACGCCCGAACACAGCATCCGAAGGCGTACGGACTTTACCGAAGTCTCGAAGGAGGCTACCGACTGACTTCTTGATGCGATCACGCGTGGACGGCGAGCGGAGATTCTCCTTCTACAAGCCTTAACGTGTTCATTCAATTTAACAAGTGTGATCTGTCCATAGATAAGAACAGAATAAACGTGCGACTATCGTACTCATCTGTACGAGCTTACCATTTCCGCTTTCAAAGTATACGCGCACAATGCAGACGAAGTTTTTGATCCACTCAAACGCGCTCGGCAATTGTCGGAATAGCTCGTTTCCGCGGTCCAGCTGGAACTGACGTGGTAGAAACAACTTTAGCTGCCCGGCCATGGTTGCACGAACCGAATTCACTTCTTTCGAGTATCTGGATCAGATGGAAATGTGTGCAAAGAATATCCGTCTCCTGCTGAGCGGCTGCACTCGCCTACAGCACAATATCTGCCACCCCTCGTGACTTTTTAGGCTGTAGGGGTTCGCAACTCGTGTTGATTTCACTTGGCGTTGGCTTGTTGTGTAGGTCGCGGCTGACGGCCAGTCCAAGTGACGTCACGTTTTCGGTCTACCGCGCGGGGTTTGAACAGGTGTGCAAAAGTCGTTTTTTATCTATTAAATTCTTTCGGCGTTTTTATTTAAAAAATGAATACTATACCGTAGTTATATGACATGTAGACTGTTTTTAACAAATTATCAAAAATCGCTAAAGTAGACCTTTAAGTACAAGTAAATTATAAGTTATATAAAGTACTAGTTATGTTCTTAAGTAAGTACTAGTTAGGTTCTTAAGTTCTTGTTATGTTCTTAAGTAAGTACTAGTTAGGTTCTTGTTAGGTTCTTGTTAGGTTCTTAAGTTAAGCACAAGTCAAGTAAGTCAAGTTAATCTTTTCAAGTTCTCCAATGTCCTACAGCATATGAAAACTCAGGATTGACGTAAGTTCTCTTGTTATTGTTAGAGACTAGTGATTTTTTGTTAACAGCACTTGTGTTTACTTGATGAAGAGTAGAGCGCAGATTAACATTTGTGTGATAAAATACTTTGTTTTCAAAGAGAGCTTGCTTGTAGTTATCGTGAGTTATATTTTTTTTTGACAACATTCTTTACTTATGCCCTTAGCCTTCTTTATTACAGAAGTCTGGCTGGCAACGCTATACATCTTTGACCGCAAACCAACTATTCTTTGATAACTGTTCCTTAGTTATCCTTCATCTTTCCAATCACTTTCTTGTTTACAGTTGAATGGAAAGGACTGTCTTTTGGATAGTCGCATGGTGTCTAGTCCTTTATACGCTA
>JAFLJL010002587.1:94109-106609 GCA_018398815.1 Conus ventricosus | reverse complement strand
TGACAAGCTTCTGGCCTCAGTATCTTTCCGTCTTCATATCAGACATTTTGGAGATTGGTATTTGAAAATTCTAATCTGATTTTCAGTTTACTCCCAACGATTCGGGGCCATTTTACTTTATTACGAATGGCTATGTTCTCAAAGATGTCAGAAATACTCCGCAACAATGTGTTCAGACACAACCCCCCAAAAACAACAGCAACAACAAAACCAAACGGGATAATAAAAACAAAACTGAAAATAAAGGGGAAAAGAAGATAAGAAAGAAAAGGCAGAAAGAAAAATAATTCAGACATGTCTTCGTGGGCCATATTGACTAAAAGGTTATCTTTGGATTTTTTTTTTCCTGATAACAGTATTTCCGTCCAAATTTCTCCCGGAGCCCCTTGTAGAGATCCTTTTGGAACGCTCATCTTTGCAAAATAATTCCTTGCCAATCAAGGCTTGATCACTGTACTAAGCTTGTAATGATCAAACTGTCAAAAGGATTCTCATGCATAGATTGTTTCCGGAGCTGTCCTCTAGTCGTATGTCACTGGATTGTCCTGCGAAACTTGCCGATGATATCCCTGTGCAACCTGGGTCCTTGGCTGTGTCATGCTTTATCTATTTTATCAGAACTTTTCGTGGACCCGATCTTAATTTATCATAACCAAGATGCAAAGCACAAAAACGTACGCCCAGTTATATTGAATACGCGTGAGATATTCCATAAAGAGGAAAACCGTTTTGGGCCGTTATGGCCGTCAGTAACGGCTATTCTGGTAACATCGGCAATCATCTGCGATCCATAATGAACATACCTACAAATTTTCAGAAGATCGGCCAAGTACTTTCTGAGATGTTCCATAAAGAAGAAAACTGTTATGGGCCGTTTATAGCCGTTAGTAACGGTAATAACGGTAAAATCGGGCATCATCCGGGGACGCATAATGAACATACCTACAAATGTTTAGAAACATCGACCAAGTACTTTCTGAGAATATTCCATAAAGAAGAAAAACCGTTATGGGCCGTTATAGCCGTTAGTAACGGCTATAACGGTAGAATACACATCGGGCATCATTCGTGACCCATACTTTTCAGAAAGATCGGCCCAGTAGTTAAGTTGGAGCGAGTGGAACACATTTTGCCCACGAACGGACGGACGGACGGACAGACAGACATACACACACACACACACACAATACAGACAGCATTTTCTTCGTTCCCATTGTAAAGTACTCCCTGTTCTATAAGAACTGGGAGTGCAAAAAAAAAAAAAAACCTGCCTGGGGCGCAGTTGTTTCCCTGAGACTGCGTTGTTGAATCATATCTTTATAGAAACACAAACGTACCGCCTAATTGCAGTTCAGAATAATGCAGATAAGGCTGTGTTGAGGGGAGAGGACGATAAATCATCTCACACTCCTTTTTACATTTTTTTGTTTTGGTAAAGGACTCCATGACAATCGTCAACTAGTGTATCAATCATAAAATACTGTCCCGCTGTCAGTATTCTCTAAACCAAATGATCCTTCGTGTCTACCACATTTTATTCAGTACGTCGGAACACATCCCAAAGTGATCTCCTTGATCTTCCTAAGATCAAAGACTCAGGCTGAAAGATCTTCGGAGAGCGAACTTTTGAATGTATTGGCCTCAGCCCTAAAAAACCGCCGCCAGCGAAAGAAATCGATGGCATCAGTAATGCGAAGATGTTTCTTAGTTCTTGTCAAAGAAGTAAAGTAATATGATATCATCACTGTACAGATTGGGGAAAGAGAAAGCGGAATGTATCAGACACCTTTAGAAATGCTCTCTCTCTCTCTCTCTCTCTCTCTCTCTCCCCTCTCTCTCTCTCTCTCTCTCTCTTCTCTCTCTCTCTCTCTCTCTCTCTCTCTCTGTGCACGCGCGCGCGTGTGTGTATGCTAGATTTCAAATAAGAACATCAGGTTTCAATGCTAAGAGATTTCCACTCTTGTACATTCATACAATAATCATGCCCTTTGTGTACACCCAGTCTTATGGATGAAAACCTTCAAGGAAAAAAGACAAAGGAAAAGAAAAATAAGAAAGAAATTTTTAAAAAATGTCAGCAAAAAAAGCTTTATAAATTTCAGTTTGTTTTTTTTTTTTCATCTAGCTAAAAGCTGACGTTTTTTCTGTTTTATCTCTAAAAACAAAATAGACTAAAGGGATGTTAGAAATTTTATAGAAGTTACAAAATAAAAAAAGGTTATGTAAAGTCAATCAATCATAGTTATGATGTGTCATAAGTTTTTCTTCTTCTTCCGTCAGTCGACGAGGACCAGGGGGGTTGAATAGCAGGGGGGGGGGGGGGGGGGGGGGGGGGGGGGGGGGGGGGGGGGGGGTTGAGATATTGGGGATACCAGGGGGCGACAAGCCGATGGGGCAGGGAAGCGCGGGACAGCTTGGACAGGAATGTGGAGACCTGCTCTTGTTTGCTGGCGCCGGTTTTCCCTTTCCTTCCTTTAGTTCACTGCAGCTGTCCTCCTTTTTTTCACAAAACGGGACCTTTTTGGGATGGGTACGCCATCCAGCTGGGATCCAAATTTTGTTCCTATGTGTCGGGGGTTTGATTTTAAAACGCTTTCAGGATGTTTTGAGGTGTCTTTGATCGTTTTCTTCGACCTCCTTTAAACGCTTTCCTTGTTGCAGCTCACAATAGAAAGTCTCTTTTGGCCGATGGGGGCGGGTCAGACCCGCCCACGAAGCGGGGAACAGCCGGGGAGGTGGGAATTGGGCAGTTTGCTTTGGCGAGATCTCTTGTCTGGTTTTTGTCTTCCCATTTTCATCATGTTTTTACTACGATAAAAACACGCCCAAATTTCAATCGGCATGGCAAGAAAATTTCAGTTGGTGGTGCCGCTGCGGGTACTGCTGTTGTTGAAGTGCTTTATTCTACTACTACTCTACTACACTACTCACCTACTACTAAAAACTAAAATCTACTACTCTACATTAATATATAATAACAATAACCAATAAAAAATCCAACAACAAAACAAAAACAATAAAAATAATAAAATAATAATAATAAAATTAATAATAATAATAAATAAGAAAAATTAAAAATAAAAAAAATAATGATAAATAATAAAAAATCATTAATTATAGAAATTTTATTTCTATTATCTTTTCATTAAAATGATAACGTAATGATGAATAGACGATGACAAGAATTATTTTTTATCATTATCATTGTAATGTATAGATGATATGAGATGTAAATTGTTGATTTTTTTTTTGTTTAAATACCTTAGGAGTGCGTGCTTACCTCTGTGCCGGGGGGGGGGGGGGGGGGGGGGAGAGAGGAGAGGAAGAGGCGGAGGAGAGAGAGAGAGAGACAGAGAAAGAGAGAGAGAGAGAGAAGAAGAAGGAGAGAGAGAGAAGAGAGAAGAGAGAAGAAAGAGAAAAAAGAAGAGAAGAAAGAGAAGAGGAGAAGAGTACCAGGGGTGGAACATCTGTTTCCCTGGAATTCGAGGCATAAATGAAAGTTTTCAAAACAAAGGTATTTACCACCTATAAAACACACACACACAACACACACCACACACCCCCCACCCACACACCGCGCGCGCGCCGCGCGAGCACACCAAACGCCACTCACACTCACAACACAAAACACACCGACACACGCACCACACACACACACACAACACACACACACACACACCCAACATACACAACACACAACACACACACCCCATTCGGGAAAGCACGCACGCACGAAAGCACGCCACAGCCACCCCAACCAACACACACACACACACAAAACACACAACACCACCAAAACACACACACCACCACACACACACACAACACACACACACACCCCCGGGGCCACACACGCCCCCCAGCACGCACCACGCACACACACACACAACACACACACACACACACACACACACACACACCACGCACCACACGCACGCACCCGCACGCACGCACGCACGTACGCACCACGAACGCACGCAGCACGCACGCACCACGCACGCACGCACGCACACACCACCACACACACAACAAAAACCACAAAAAACGGAACACCGGAACCAAAAAATTGTGACAAATGGCCAATATCCTGCAGAAGGACATTTGCCGCACTGAGTAATGAAGCCTTTGGGTTGAAAAACCCGCAATAAATCACAGGGGGAGGAGGTGAGGTCCAATGAACTGTAAATTAAAGAAGGAAAAAAAAAAGGACAAAGTAGTAAGTATAACAAAGGGCCCAAAACACACACACACACACACACACAACACACACAACACACCACCACACACACACACACCACACACACATCTTTCACCGCCTCTCCCCTCTCTCTCTCCCTCTCTCCCCTTTCTCTGTCTTCCTCCTCTGTCGTCTGTCTGTTGCTGCTCTCCTCTCTCTCTTTTTCCCCTCCTCACTCTCCCCTTCCTCTCTCCTCTCCTCTCCCTCTCCCCGACAAAATACCACTACATCTTGTATGCGAGAAACAAAAATTAAGAATAGACAACAGTTATAAGAGACAGAAGGATAAAAAAATAACACTAGATAATAGATAATAACAAAGCAATGCTCCCAAAAAAATTGTTATTCCACAAAAGATAAAATGAAGTTTTACAAAATTTTGAATAAACTTAAAAAGGTAAAATTTGGTACAAAAAATCTCTACATGTGTTTTTGCACAAAAAAAGTTATAAAAGCAAGAAGTTCCCAAAAAACAGTCTTTTTTTTACCCCAAAATAACATGAAAATATCAAAAAAACCCGAATGAATAGACACAAAGCATAATGTTAACAAAATAGTTATGTGAAACCCTTTGATTTTAAGAGCAACGTGTTTAAGTTCCCAAGTTCCCATTTATTTCCTTTTCCATGAAATATGTAAATTACAAAACTTTTTTTAAAAGTGTTTCGAAGCACCCACTTTTCACAATAATGTTTAAATTTAGTCAGTCATGAAATAATAATAATAAAAATAAAATAATAATAATAAGGTTTCTTTTATGCGCTTAAACAAACGAATTTCTCTAAGCCTTTACAAATCATATACATTCACCCCCTTCTCATATGCAATATTTACCCTACACCTAGCACAAAAAACTTTATACAATAACAAACAAATCCCAATTACAGGGGGACATTTACTTATTTTTCAAGTACCACTGCAAACCTTAATCCTTAAAAACAAATTTCAGTAATGGAGAACATACAAATACCTACATTTAAAAGGGCCCCTACGGCTATGGGTTTGGGTTTTCCCCCCCCCCCTCCCCCCCCCCCCCCCCAGCATTTATTAAATTTTGAGAAATTTGATGGTTTTAGTTTGACTTGAAAAAGGGGGAAAAATCTGAATGCTGAGGAGTCTGGGAGTTGTTCCAGTCCGGAGCTTGAAAAAAGGAAACCACCCTATATCCTGAAGGAAATCTTCGTAAAAGGCTCGTCAGCACAGGGGGTAGTTGCGAGAGGGGGGGGTTTGATTTTAAGGGAAGTGTGAATAAAAAGGGCCTTTTTCAAAAGAGCAAGAAATGAGAGTTAGTTTTGTCCATCTTCTTCTGAACAGGGTTCCCAACGCTTGGCACTGTTGTTTTTCCCAAAAGATTCAAGGGTTTTTCCGCCCAAACTCTCTTATACACTTTTAAGAAACTACGTCTCATCTTCTTTTTAAAAAAAAATCCCCCGGGGCCTCCAAAAAAAAAACTAAGAAACAAGATTTCTGTCATTTCCTTATATTTAGTGTGAAAAACATTTCCCTCTCCCCGGGGGGTTTGAACATTTATTTCATAACTGCACACCCCTTGAAAGAGCTCCATGGATCCCACCGAAAAAAACTAAAATACAAAGCCTCCTGCTTCAAACCCCCTCTTCCCAAATCATTTCAACTGTCCCCCCCTATTTTCTAAACTTTTCCCTTTCCCATCTTTTAAGGTACCCGAGTACTTCCCCCTTCCGAAAGTTCAAAAAAAAAAGCCAACAAGAGAACCTTTTTATTTTGGGATAAGGGTAGGGGTTGAAGTGTCTCTATCGGCCCGGGTTTATCACTAACCTAGACGTACTGACGCCTTATCGGGCAAGATTCATCACTAAAGCGAGTTAGACTGTCCTATCGGGGATGGTTCATCATTAAAGTAGAGCTTTTCTGCTTCTCTTCGGGGGTGGTTATCACTAAGCAGAGCTTTTTGTGCTCTTCGGGCACGGTTATCACTAAAGCTGAGCTTACTAACTGCCTCTTCGGCAGGGTTCATCCTAAAGCAAGCTTAATAACTGTCCTGTGGGGCATGGTTCACACAAAGTAGAGCTTACTGACTGTCTCTGTGGGGCAGGGTTTTCTCATAAAGTGGGCTTTCGACTGTTTGTGGGGGCTGTTCATCACTAAACTAAAGTTACTAACTGTTCTCGCGGGCATGGACACACGGAAGCTAACTCACTGCTGTCTCTCTCGGCACATTCACCCTTAAGTAGAGCTTACTATCTGTTCCCCGGGCACAGTTACATTTAAGCAGAGTTTTACTTCTTCTCTCTGGGGCACAGTTCATCACTTAATGAGCTTACTTCTGTTTCTCCGGCACATTCATCATTTTAAGCTAGGTTACTATCGTTCTCTCGGCACAGTTCATCACTTAAGCTAGAGCTTACTAACGTCCTAGGGGGCATGGTTCACACTAAAGCTACAGCTAACGACGTCTCTGTGGGGCATATTCTCCTAAAACAGATTTTTACTACTGTATCTATCGGGCACGGTTCATCCCCAAAAGTAGGTTTTATGCGTCTCTGTCGGCCATTTTTATCAAAAAGGGTCTACTTTAGATTTTTGTTTTTTTGTTAAAAACAGGTTACATGTCATAAACTAGGGTTGGTATTATTTTTTAAAAAAAATCGCCGAAAGTTTAAATAGATAAAAACGACTTTGCACACCTTCAAACCTCCCGGTAACAAACCTACGCACAATGGACGTCAGCCGACCTACACAAAAAACGCCATTATCAACACAGTTGCGAAACACCTCAGCAAAAAATTCACAGAAGGGCTATTGCTTCATCACCGCTACAAAACGATACTTTCTTCCCCCTTTCCCTGTTCCAATCTCAAAGAATTTTGTTTCGGTGTCCCCTCCCCTAATTCTTCACCCTAGTTCCCTCCCCCACATTGCCACTTCATTATACTTCTCTTCTTTTGCGCGTATACTTTGAAGCGGGTGGTAAGCTCGTACAGATGATACGATATCCGTTTATTTGTTCTTATCTATGGACAATCCACTTTTTAATTGAATGAAACACGTTAAGGCTTGAAGAGGAGAATCTCCGTCGCGTCCGCGTGATCGCTCAGAAGTCAGTCGGTGGCCTCCTTCGAGTTCGTAAGTCCGTACGCTTGGATGCTTTGTTGGGCTTTCCGCTGAACTGAACTGATGGTGAAAGAACTTAGCTTCAACTGATAGGTACAGCCTTGCAAAATCCCAGAGTCACTTTGGGCTGTCGCAATCAAAATCCTGCTTTACTGACAATTTAATACGTGCGGTGCCAAACTCAAATCCTTTTGTCGCCGTCGCTTCCTCATGTCGTCACTCAAGAAGTTAGCATCAAGATTTGTTTGTTACCTCCCGTTTTCTTGATTACAGGTGAAAATGCCCACTTTCGCGGATCGATTTCGTGTGATCGGAAGCGAATCGGATGTTTATTTTACCAATTTATCAAAAAATTTCATATTTCTGCATAAGCTGACCAATTATCGAAAACCTCTAAAGTAGACCTTTAAAGCTAGAGCTCACTAACATCACTCTCGGCCCATGGGTTTATCAATAAAGCTAAGCTCACAAACAGTCTCTCTCGCCCCATGGTTTATCATTAAAGCTGAGCTCGCGTAACTGTCTCTATCGGGCATGGTTCATCACTAAAGCTAGCGTTCACTAACATACTTCTACACGGGCACAGGTCTTCACTAAAGCTAGAGTTCACTAACTGTCTCCTATCGGGCAACGTTCCTCACTAAAGCTAGAGTTCACTAACTGTCCTCTATCGGCATGGTTTAACACTATAGCTACGCTTACAGACTGTCTCTAATCGGGCATGGTTCACCTATAGCTACAGCTTACTGACTGTCTCTATCGGCATGGTTCATCATAAAAGCTACAGCTTACTGACTGTCTCTATCGGCATGGTTCATCACTAAAGCTACCAGCGTACCTAATCTCTCTCTCGGGCATGGTTCATCATTAAAGCTACAAGCGTACTATCTCCTCCCGGGCATGGTTCATCACTATAGCTAAAGGCTTACTATCTGTCCTCTCTCAGGGCAAGGTTCATCACTATAGCTAGAGCTTTACTGACTGGTCTCTCTCAGGCATGGTTCATTACTCTCATCTTTTTGTCAGTCTTTTCCCGTATCCACTTTGCCTGTATCCGTCTCCTTGTAGTGTTGTGGGTGTGTTAGTGTGTGTGGTAAGTAAGTTAAAGTTGATGTTTTTGGCGTTTGTTCCTGATGTGCATTGCCCATTATCCTGTCTTCTTCCCGTTAACACCTGTTTTGTTCCCATGGAACCCAATGGTACTAAACACTCTCTGCATCAAAGGTTATATGTGCAGAAGATTAGAAGATGGAAAACACCAGATGTAATGAATATAAAGAACATTACAAATTAACAATGTTGATGAAATTGTAACTTTATTTGAGTCAAGCACAATATCAATCATAAATGAATAAGCGGTTTTCGCAAATCTTGTTGATTCAGCGAAGAACAATTGGTACTTACTCTTAATACTTACAATAATAGATAATCAACGAGGCAGAATCAAAGCGGGTTTGATAAGGAGTGTAATTTCTCGTAGCCAGTACTTTAAAGCAAAGCATAAAGTTAAATTTTCAAATACTGGTCCTAATCTAAATAATCTTGCTGCAAAAGCAAAGAATATAAAAATGTTTTTGAACGATCTGATAGAAGAGCAACGGAGAAAATGCATAGAGAAATTTGCAGCTTTAAAAAACTAGAAACCCACGGGATTATTGGAGAAAATTAAAGGCAAAAAAAAGCTTCATCATGTCCTATCCTCTTGAAGAGCAAAAAAATCATTTCCCACCCTTAATCAAAACACTGGATGTAATGATATAATTTTTAGTAAGAAGTACTGACGGAAATATCAATCTAGACATTTTAAATGATTCAATAACTGAGGATGAAATGAAAATCATTGAAATTTTAAAGATAATAAAGCAGCAAGGAGTTGATTTAGTAAGGAATGAATATATAAAGAATAGTGTTCCTTAAATGAAAAAGTTATTATTGTTTAATTGTTTAAATCGTGTTTTTGGCTCTGGAATTTATACCAGAAGACTGTGTGACAGGGTTAAATGTACCACTCTATAAAGGCAAAGGAGATCAACAAGTACCTGCAATAACTACAGAGGGATAACACTGTTTAAGTTGTGTAGCAAATTATTCACGTCAATTCTAAATAAGCCACTTAACATATTTTGTTGAAATGAATGGACTTATTTCAGAAAACCAAGCAGGTTTTCGAAACGCAAGCATTCAACGCTTGACCATGCTTTTGTTCTTAATCATTGATTGACATGTTTGCAATCACAATTGAAAATTATACTGTGCTTTTATTGAGTACAGAAAGGCATTTGATTCTATTTGGAGACAATGCTTTTATGGCACAAACTGTTGAGTCAAGGCATATCTGGGAAAATTCTGCACGTTGTAAACAATATGTATGATCAAATAAAATCGTGGCATTTTTCTAAATGGTCAAAAATAGAGTCTTGCAGTTTTAGGAGTTCGCAAGGAGAAAACTTTCACCCTTATTGTTTTCATTATTTTTAAATGATCTACAACAGTACCTTATTGTCAATAAACTGTTCTACTCAAGAATATGATTTAAAACGCAAGAGTAAAAACTTGAACAGTTTATTAAATTGCTTGTATTGTATATATGCGGATGATACAATTTTTACTGGCAAATTCTAAATCAGCTTTGCAAAAAGAACTTAATTCCTACATATATATTGCTGCCAATGGCAATTAGAAGTAAATCCAAAGAAAACAAAAATATTGATCTTTCACATGTCGAAATAGTATGCGGTGAAATTTTTTTCTTTGGAATGAAAAAATAGAGTTCTTAATACATTAAATACTTAAGCAAACAGTTCAAGCAGAGAACAGTTCGTTTTAACAAAGCAAAAAAATGTGCTTATAATCAGCTGTCAAGTAGGCAATGTTTTCATTATTGAAAATTGCAAGGAAGCAGAAATTGCCAATGATGTTTTGCATACAATTATTTTATTCCATATTGTACCTGTGTTGTTGTATGGTTTGGAGAAATTTTGGGGATATGAAATGTTGAATATTAAAAAAGATTTCCAGTTACGTTTTTTAAAGTTTTTATTTAAGATTAAATAAAAGTACAATGACTTCAATATTATGGTGAAACCCGGAATCAAATCCTTATCTGTACTGATTAAAGTAAGAATGATAAGGTGCTGGGCTAACTTAGTTGTTCCTGATTCTAAGAGAATTCAAACAAAGTATTAATTATCAACCATGAACTATATACAAAGAATTTTTCGTTTCACCAAGGCCATAGTTATGTTAAAAGCATTTATTTTTGAAACTGGTTTTGATTGTGTTGGGATCTCATTCATTCACAAACAGAAATAACTAATGTTAAGTGTGTTAAAAAGGAGTTTGCAAAATATTATCCTCGTGATTGCGCAGTTCTCTTAAAACAGCAACAAGTGTGTATTTCTATAAAAAGTATAAAAGACTGTCTTTGGAAAGAACATTAATATTTTCTACCTTACCAGATATTTAATGTTATACCTTTATTTCAAATTTAGATGTAGTAACCATAAATTGCAAATTGAAATTGGAAGACACCATAATGTTCCAAAGAATTGCGTATTTGTCGTAAATGTGAAATGGTGAAATTGGAGATGAATTCCATTGCATCCTGGATGTCCAAAATATAATGCAATTCGTGAAAAATTCATCCCTAAAAAATATCTAAAAACCAAAGTCTGTTTTTCAACTTTTGTAATTTAATTCAAAAAGGAAGACGCATTTGTTTGAATATTAAGTAAGGTTTTCTAAAAAATGGAAGATTGTTTAATGAGAGCGATACAGTTTCACCAGAATATCTAGCATTTCAGCAACTATGTTCACACATTGTTCTGATGATTTCGTATTTCTCTTTGTTACATATGTATCCTCCCATGCCCCAGCAGGGGTCAAGATATAAATTTGAATTGAATTGAATTGAATTTGTGTGTGTGTCGATGCGTGGGCGGTGTGGTGTGATGTGTGTTGTGTGTGTGTGTGGGCGTGTGTGTGTGTGTGTGACGTGCGTGCGAGCGTGCGTGCGCGCGCGCGTTTGTGTGGGTGAGTGTGGTGTGTGTGTGTGTGTGTGTGTGTGTGTGGTGTGTGTGTGTGTGTGTGCACGCGCGCGCGCAAGCGCACGAACGTGTGCCTGTGCAAGCGCAAACGTGTGTGTGAGTGTGTGTGTGTGTGTGGTGTGTGTGTTGTGTGTGTTTTGTGTGTGTGTGTGTGTTGTGTTTGTGTGAGTGTGTGTGTGTTGTGTGTGGTGAGTAGTGGTGTGTGAGTTGGGCGCGCGCGCGCGCGAGCGCACGCGCGTGTGCCTGGGCCCACAGAGGCACGTGTAATGTGTGTGTGTGTTGTGGTGTGCGTGTGTGTGTGTGTGTGTGGTGTTGCGTGCGTGAGTGCGTGCGTGCGTGCGTGCGTGCGTGCGATCGTGCGGTGCGTGCGTGTCGTGCGTGCGTGCGTGCGTGCGCGCGCGCCGCGCGCGAGTGCGTGCGTGCGTGAGCGTGGCGTGCGGTCGGTGGGCGTGTGTGTGTTGTGTGTGTGTGTGTGTGTGTGAGTGTGTGTGTGTGGTGTGTGTGTGTGCGTGCGTGAAAGCGTCCGCTTGCGCACATGCATACCGTGTGTAGTGTGTTGTGGGTTGTGTGTGTGTGTGTTGTGTGTGTGTGTGTTGTGTGTGCGTGTGGTGTGTGCGTGTGTGTGTGTGGTGTGTGGTGGTGTGTGTGTGTGTGTGTGTGTGTTGTGTGTGTGTCCTGTGTGTCTTTGTGTATTGTGTGTGTGGTGTGAGTATGTGTGTGTGTGTTGTGGTGTGTGTGTGTTGTGTGAGTTTTAGTGACTTGAACCTGAACTACAACACACAAACTTAAAAACACCACACACACACACACATCACACACACACACACACACACACACCACACACACACACACACACACACACTAAGCAAATTGTTTTTAGATGTTTTGGAGAGAGAGAGAGAGAGATAGAGAGAGAGAGAGAGAGAAGAGGAGAGAGAGAGAAGAGAGAGAGATCTAACGCCGGTCCAGCATTTAAAGAGCAGGTTTTTCCTCCCTGCCTTTGCATTTTGGATACAAGGAACAGACGAACCACAGACGTCCATTACGAGATCCCCCCCCCCCCCTTCCACCCGAACCCTTTCTCTGTCGCTCCTCTTCCCGTCACACCTCGCCAGTCTCTTCCC
>JAFLJL010002587.1:79985-87485 GCA_018398815.1 Conus ventricosus | reverse complement strand
CGTGGTCCTCGTCGACTCGACGGAAGAAGAAGAACAACATTATGACACATCATAACTATGATTTGATTGATGTTTACATACCTTTATCTTATTTTGTAGACTTCTATAATATTTCTAACATCCATTTAGTCATATTTTGTTTCAGATGATGAAACAGAAATGACGTCATGACTTTTAGCTAGATGAAAAGAAAAAACAAACTGTAATTTTATAACGCACCGCTTTTAAATGCTGACATTTAAAAAAAAAATTTCTTATTTTTCTTTCCCTTTGTCTTTTTTCCCTTTAGGTTTTCATCCATAAGACTGGGTGTACACAAAGGGCATGATTATTATATGAATGTACAAGAGTGGAAATCTCTTAGCATTGAAACATGATGTTCTTATTTGAAATCTAGCATACACACACACGCGCGCGCGAGCGCACACAGAGAGAGAGAGAGAGAGAGAGAGAGAGAGAGAGAGAGAGAGAGAGAGAGAGAGAGAGAGAGAGAGCATTTCTAAAGGTGTCTGATATATTCCGCTTTCTCTTTCCCCAATCTGTACAGTGATGATATCTATATTACTTTACTTCTTTGACAAGAACTAAGAAACATCTTCGCATTACTGATACCATCGATTTCTTTCGCTGGCGGTGGATTTTTGGGGCTGAGGCCAATACATTCAAAAGTTCGCTCTCCGAAGATCTTTCAGCCTGAGTCTTTGATCTTAGGAAGATCAAGGAGATCACTTTTGGGATGTGTTCCGACGTACTGAATAAAATGTGGTAGACACGAAGGAATCATTGGTTTAGAGAATGCTGACAGCGGACAGTATTTATGATTGATACACTAGTTGACGATTGTCAATGGAGTCCTTTACCACAAAAAAAAAATGTTAAAAGGAGTGTGAGATGATTTATCATCCTCTCCCCTCAACGCAGCCTTATCTGCATTATTCTGAACTGCAATTAGGCGGTACGTTTGTGTTTCTATAAAGATATCATTCAACAACTCAGTCTTCAGGGAAACAACTGCGCCCCAGGCAGGTTTTTTTTTTTGCACTCCCATTCTTATAAAACAGGGAGTACTTTACAATGGGAACGAAGAAATGCTGTCTGCATTGTGGGGTGTGTGTGTGTCTGTCTGTCTGTCCGTCCGTCCGTCCGTTCGTGGGCAAATGTGTTCCACTCGCTCCAGACTTAACTACTGGGCCGATCTTTCTGAAAAAATATGGGTCACGAATGATGCCCGATGTGTTATTCTACCGTTATAGCCGTTACTAACGGCTATAACGGCCCATAACGGTTTTTCTTCTTTATGGAATATTCTCAGAAAGTACTTGGTCGATGTTTCTAAAACATGTGTAGGTATGTTCATTATGCGTCACGGATGATGCCCGATTTTACCGTTATAACCGTTACTAACGGTTTATAACGGCCCATAACAGTTTTCTTCTTTATGGAAAATCTCAGAAAGTACTTGGCCGATCTTTCTGAAAATTTGTAGGTATGTTCATTATGGATCGCAGATGATTGCCGATGTTACAGAATAGCCGTTACTGACGGCCATAACGGCCCAAAACGGTTTTTCCTCTTTATGGAATATCTCACGCGTATTCAAGATAAACTGGGAGTACGTTTATATGCTTTGCATCTTGGTTATGATAAATTAAGATCGGGTCCACGAAAGTTCTGATAAAATAGATAAAGCATGACACAGCCAAGGACCCAGGTGCACAGGGATATCAGCGGCAATTTTGCAGGACAATCCAGTGACATACGACTAGAGGACATCTCCGGAAACAATCTATGCATGAGAATCCTTTTGACAGTTTGATCGTTACAAGATTAGTACAGTGATCAAGCCTTGATTGGATAAAGGAATTATTTTGCAAGATGAGCGTTCCAAAAGGATCTCTACAAGGGGCTCCGAGGAGAAATTTGGACGGAAATACTGTTATCAGGAAAAAAAAAGATCCAAAGATAACCTTTTAGTCAATAGTGGCCCACGAAGACATGTCTGAATTATTTTTCTTTCTGCCTTTCTTTCTTATCTTCTTTTCCCCTTTATTTTCAGTGTGTTTTTATTATCCCGTTTGTTTTGTTGTTGTTGTTGTTGTTGTTGTTGTTGTTGTTGTTGTTGTTGTTGTTGTTGTGCTTTTTGGGGGTTGTGTCTGAACACATTGTTGCGGAGTATTTCTGACATCTTGAGAACATAGCCATTCGTAATAAAGTAAAATGGCCCGAATCGTTGGAGTAAACTGAAAATCAGATTAGAATTTTCAAATAAAGATCTCCAAAATGTCTGATATAAGACGGAAAGATACTGAGGCCAGAAGCTTGTCGCACGCCACCGAATACAGTTCCCCACGTATAAAACAGAATCCTCAACAGTCTCCTGCTGTAAACTGAAAAACAATCTGGAACAAAACTGCAAATATCTGCGAGGAATTTCAACAGACATAAGAGGATCTAATGTGTCGAGAGCGGCACAGAGATCCATCAGGACATGAATCGCATCATTACATTTATTATCACTAAAACACATCTTTCAGAACATGGAAGAGAGCTATTTTTGCTGCATCCACCGTGAATTAGGGAATGATACATTAATCTCTCTCTCTCTCTCTCTTCGTCTCTCTCTCTCTCCTCTCTCTCTCTCCCTCTCACACACATATTACTGCGCCCCATCCCCGTCTCTTCTCCCCCTCTCTCATCTTTCTTACATACACACACAACACGCACCCGCATGTACATATACGCACACATTCTCTCTCTCTCTCTCACACACATACACGCGCGCGCACAGAGAGAGAGAGAGAGAGAGAGAGAAAAGATACGTTCTCGGAAGAGGAACAGCTGAAATACTTAACAATAGGATCAGTTATCATAATTATAAGCAGATTGTACCGGAAATTGTCGAGAGTGAGTTTTGTAAACAGAAGACATGTGGGCGGGGAGGGGGGCGGGGCGGGGCGGGGGGCGGTATGTCGAAAAACATAGTTGTTGAAACAAATGTGAGATGTTGTGTGGGTTAAACACCTCAGCTATCCGATATCTATATTTGAGTCTCCAGTTGTTACTTTGTCGTTTTCTGCTGCGTTTAGAGACTAAATAAGCAGAAGCATACACACACATATATATATATATATATATATATATATATATATATAATTATAAACAAAGCTTGCTCTTATGTCTTAGATTGAAGAAATAGGGGAAGATAAGCATTCATATCTGCAGTGGCAGTTAATACTGCCTAACTAACAGTATGTGCTCAAGTGGGTGGAGGTGGGGGGGGGGGGGGGGGGGGGGGGGGGGGGGGGGGGGGGGAAATGCTTCTCAAAATGAGCCTTCAGCAAGCTTATAATCTCCAATAGGAGGAAACCACTAACACCTAACTCCTCGTCATATACCGATATTTCGAAACCTGGTTGTTTCTCCTCAGTGACCGCGCAAAGTGGTAATTTGACTTCTCTGCCTTTTGGGTTTTAAGAAGAATGCTATCCCAGAAAGGCGGGTGTGCAATACCGTAGTATGTTTGTTGAGTTTTCAAAAAACCAACCAAAGGTGCCACCTAGAAGCAAAAGAAAAACCATGAAAGAAAAAAAACAAGCTACATTTTTTTGTGAAAAGTAAAAATATAAAAAGATAACCTCTTAAGACACAAGTCTGAGGGCCAGTTCTTGGAATGAATCCGCAAGGGACTAAATTACAAAAAAACTAATAATTCCCGGATACGCACTGAGCACCATTCCAGCAACTTACGAGCAGCTTGGGTTTGCAATGACTGCAAAAAATATTGAATTAAAAACAAAGCTTGCTCTTATGTCTTAGATTGAATGAATGAATGAATGAATATTAATTTAATGTCGTTCACAAGGATAGTGATTTTAGACACCATGCAAAAGTTACCCCTCCCCCCTTCAAAAATACAAGTGAAATAAAACTTCAGAGTAATCTTCCAATAGTGTGGATAGAATAACTTTTGCAATCAAAATATGTCAATTTTCTTCATCATTAAAAATGTCCCTTATGTTGTCATATTTCAGAAAAACCCCATATTATTCAATCGGTATCTAGCAAGCAAAATTGGGCATTCTAATAGTAAGTGATGAATTGTTAGTTTAAGATTGCAAATACAATTAACTTTTGCGTACTTAGCTTTCCACGAGTTTGTCGTATTTTGTACAGTAAACTAATTATGGGTCAAACTATATGTCAAGACTTTAGATCTAGAACAGATGACCAAACACGGGTTTTTTCCCCAAAAAGGGAGTACTTTTCATCTTTTGTTTAATGCCAGTTTCGCATTTGAAACGGTTCAGAGTTATTGAAACTCCTCGTTTAGCAGCTCTATCAGCAACCTCATTCCAAAAGAGCCCAAAGGGGATGGCACCCACAAAAGTCAATACCATACCTTTTATAGCAACACGATGAATTAAATACTTAATTTCAAAGACAATATCGTTACGACTGTTGCAGCTATTTTGCTTGAGCTTTTGTAAAACTGATTTTGAATCAACACATAGTAAGATGTTGTAAGTGGAAAAGGGTAGATCAAAAATGAATTCAAAAAGCTTGCATTATTGCGTATAATTCAGACGTAAATATTGAAACACCTTTGCCTAAATAATATGACTTTTCTTTTCTGAGCGAAGGAATAACAAAACCTGCACCACTGTCTGACTTTCTAATAGGAGCCATCAGTGAAAATTTTTTGATGATTTGAATATTTTGAATCTAAATGAAGGCGAACGTCAGTAACTAATAAATTCTTTTCCCTTTATTTTTGTTGTAACTGCTGTATTCTATATCAAAATTTGCCCTTTTTTTGTTTCCCATGGTGGCATCATTTGGGATAATAGGGATGACTGAAAATTGGTTCTAATTTTTTTCTTTTACTCATAACGTCTTTTAGTAAAATTCTTGATAGGCTGAAGAAGTGTTATTTTTTTTGCTCTCTTTGGGAATTCTGTTTCTGCCTCTAAGAATATTTCTTTCTGTGTATTATTAACGACAGACAACTTCTGATTTATATTTTGAAACGCTAATTTTCGATGTTCTGTTAATGACAAAATGTTGCTCTCTTTATATGTTCTATAAGGTTAGAGTACATAGGGACACCAAGAGCTAGCTTGATAGCCCTACTATCATCTTTGTAACTTATTTAAAAAAGTATTTGAAGCACTGAAAAACACCTCTTGTCCATAAGAGAGTACTGATCGAACTAAAGAAATTGCAAGGTGTAGTAATGTTTTTGGTATTTTGGCTCCATGTCTGTTTATTTATGATTTTTAAAAAGTTAAATCTTTTTCTTGCTTTATAAGTCAAATATTCAATATGAACTTTCCAATTTAATTTTGATGTTAAATGTAAAACCTAAAACTTAGCAGAATGGCTTAAACAAGAGGGTTTCCATCCAATACTAACTGAGGGAAGAGTTTTAGGATTTTCACCATTTTTAAAAAGCATAAGATAAGTCTTTTCAAAAGACAACTTCAATCCATTTTCTTTCATATATTGATTTAGAAATTTTTGAGTTCTCTTTGGTATATGTTCTGAACGTAATGAACATTCTTTTGTTAGTATGTTTTCTCAAAGATGTGTTGATCCAATAGCTATATCGTCTGCGTATTGCACAAAAATTTGCTGTTTTTGATAGACAGTTTGGTAGATCATGAATTAATATATTAAACAATAATGGAGCTATACAGATCCTTGTGAATGCCAATATCAATTCTTTTCGTTGAAGAGTAAACATTCCCAGTCTGACTTGTATTGACCCATTGATAATAAATTACTAATGTAATGAAAATTATACCTGTTATTCCATTTTTTTTTCAATTTATATAAAAGTCGGGGCATGCCAAACACATCATAAAACTTTTCTTACATCGAAGAATGTGCAATGTACTTTTCTTTTGGGGAATTGTTTCTTTTTTTTGAGTTGTAAGTTTAACTAAGTTGTCTGTTGTGCAACGTCCTTTTCTAAACCCAGCTTGACATTAGGGAAAGATATTTTGTTTTTCACAGATTGAAAAATAGGGAAAATAAGCATTCATATCTGCAGTGGGAGTTAATTTCTGCCTAACTAACAGTATGTGCTCAAGTGGTGAAAGGGGGGGAAAAAAATGCTTCTCAAAATGACCTTCAGCAAGCTTATAATCTCCAAAGGGAGGAATCTCACTAACACCTAACTCCTGGTCAAATACCGATATTTCGAAACCTGTTGTTTCTCCTCATGAGAAATTATACAATCACAGCACTTAATGAATGACTGAATGCATAAATGAATGGTCAAAGAAGAAAACAGATAAATGAACGCCAAGACAAATGACACTAGCTTCAAAGAAAAAAAATGACCCAAATTGTAAAAGAAAAAAAACAACAACACAGTATCAATGAAAGAAGAAAAAGGGGGGGGGGGGGGGGGGGGGGGGGGGGGGGGGGGGGGGGGGAAACAAAAAAACTACAGACAATACACTGCCTGAAGCAAGATATGAGTTTTGAAAGAAAGAAAAAAATCAAGAAAGAAAGAATTACCAAGGGCGACTCTAAAGAAAGAAGAAAGAAAAAAGAAAGAAAGAAAGAAAAGAAAAAAAAAGAAAAGGAGACAGAAAGAAAGAAAAAAAAAAAAAAGAAAGAAATTAACCCCAAAACGACTGAAGGAAGAAAAAAAGAAAGAAAGAAAAGGCAAGGAAAGAAAGAAAGAAAGAAAAAAGAAAGAAAATAAGAAAGAAAGAAAAAAGAACGAGCGAAGAAAAAAAAAAAGAAATGAACTCAATGGACGACTGGGACAGGGAAGCGAACACTAACATTTAAAGAACCAACGAAGGAGACGACGAACCTTTTTTAGAAGTCAAAAAGAAATGATCGTAAACGCAGCATGTCTTTCCCAGGTCAAAAGAAAATTTGTGCTAGCTACGATGGAAAAGAAGAAGCAGGAAACTAAACAAGAAAAAAAAACACGCACAGAAAGCATCTGTCTCAAAGGGAGAAAAAAAAAACAGAAAGAAACAAAACAACAAAAAAAAAGAAAGAAAAGAAAACAAGGGCTGAAACATAACCTAAATAACTGATGTCGCACATCATCAAATGTGATGAGGGGTGCGTGTTGTCGTGCGTGCGTGCGTGCGTGCGTGAGAGAGAGAGAGAGAGAGAGAAGAGAGAGAGAGAGAGAGAGAGAGAAAAGAGAGGTTGACAGACCACACACAGACAGACAGACAGACAGAGACAGAAAGACAAATCAAGAAAATGTGTGTGTGCATGTGTGTGTGTGTGGTGTGTGTGTGTGTGTGTTGTGCGTGCGTGCGTGCGTGCTGCGTGCGTGCGTGCTGCGTGCGTGCGTGTGTGTGTGTGTGTGTTGTGTGTTGTGTGGTGTGTGTGTGTGTGTGTGTGTGTGTGTGTGTGTTCGTCCTCGCGCGTGCGTGCATGCGTGCGTGTGTGTTTAAAATGAAGAGAGAAGAGAGAGAGAGAAGAGAGAAAAAAGAAAAAGAAAAAGAAAAAGGAAAAAGAAAA
>JAFLJL010002587.1:69919-74919 GCA_018398815.1 Conus ventricosus | reverse complement strand
AGTCAAGAAGAGAAAGCAGTGAAACCTGACCATTATCCAGAGCAGAGAGAAGATCGTTTATTATTTTCAGCAGAGCAGTTTCTGTACTGTGTCCAGTGCGATAAGCGGACTGCAACGAATAGAGCAAGTTGTTTTGGTCAAGGTGGTTTTGGAGTTGGAGAAGTGCTATCTTTTCAATTATCTTTGAAAGAAAAGCAAGTTGGAGACAGGTCGATAATTTTTTAGGTTTTCAGGGTCAAGAGAGGGTTTCTTCAAAAGAGGTCGGACAACAGCAGCTTTCAGTGCAGGTGGGAAACAACCAGAAGTGAGAGATTCATTTACCACACTGGTGATATATGGCAACAAAACATCCATGCATGCAGATAATAAAGTAGATGGAAGAGGATCCAGTACACATGTTTTGATAACAGTCTTGTCGATGACTTCTTTGACAACAGCAACTGTCACCGGTTCAAAGTCAGTCAATGAAATGCCGGAAAAAGAGTTGTATGGAATATCAGGTTCAGATACTGACTGAGCATCCAGACTTTCACGGATAAGTCTAATTTTGCTGGTGAAAAAGTCACAAAATTTCTGTGGAATGTCAGAGGGACAGACAGATGAAGGAAGGGGAGATGATAAGCTTCTAATATCATTATTATATTCCGCTTCATAAGGCTGGTGAGGGACGTGACGTCTACATTCTTGATAAGTAGGGAAGTATCTTCATTGAAACAGCAGTCCACTCTGTCTGAAGTGAAGAGAACAGGAGACAACTGATATCCGTAGCTCTGGTCCTGGTCAGCAATCTGTTAGGAAGTGCCGTGCCGGCTCGAACTCTCTGAAGTGGTTGTGTGAAGAAGATTAAAGATCGATAGAATGAACACACGACTGAGTGATTTGTCTAATATTTCTCCGCCACAAGACGGAGCTGGTTGGTGTGGATGGCGACGTTGAAATCAATAAACAGCATTTCTGTCGTAAGTCCTCGGCCGGTCATATGTTAGTAGCATTGATGGAGTAAAGCACCAATGGCATCCTTGGTTTGCTTGTGTTTCAAGTACGCATCTTGCAGAAGATTTTGCTCTTGAATTGTTATAAGTCTGAACTGATATGGGAAAAATTCACTCAAGATTGTCTAGACGAAGTGAGATCAGTGCATCGGTGTTGTACTCATTCAGAGACTTGAGAGAGGACCTCTTAACTACTGTGACGATGGCTAAGGTTTTCAAGATGCCGGAGCTGGCGTCTTCCCCACAGCCGCTGGTCATACGTGTCCGTGCGTGCGTGCGTGCGTGCGCGCGCGCGCGCGCGCGCGCGGCGTGTGTGTGTGGTGTGTGTGTGTGTGTGGGGTGTGTGTGTGTGTGTGTGTGTGTGTGTGTGTGGTGTGTGTGGTGTGTGTGTGTGTGTGTGTGTGTGTGTGTGTGACTTGAATTGAGAGCCACTGTACGTGTAGGATTGTATTTATCTAGGGCGTTTTGAGAGAGAGAGAGAGAGAGAGAGAGAAGGAGAGAGAGAGGAGAGAGGAGAGAGAGAGAGATCCTACTGCACAGGCTTAAATGCTTCAAAAGACAAAATTGTCCTCCCTGTCTGTGCATTTTTGGATACTAGTAAATAGACGACTGCAGACGTAAATTTCCTGATTCCTTTTTCTTTCCTATCCTCCCACCCCCAAGGGTTCTTCCCCTTGTCCTCTCACAACCCCTTCTCCCTCCTCCCCACAGACAGAGACTAGGATGAAGACAAGCAATCCACATCAGTGACTTTCCTGGAATCCTAGCGCACAGAACGTGTGGCAGCATCGGCAGCAGAGATTTGCCAGGTTGCTGACATACCATTCCCCAGCTCTCGGCCTCGGAACAGACACTAAGCCGAGATGTCTGGACACGATAAACATATCAGTTGTCTTTCCCTTAGTAACATCACCAACGGATTCAGAGATTCTCTGGCCAGTGATAAGTTCTGTGGAATGGGGTTAACCCAGTTTTAGCGATGTGCCCTATGCTTGGGACGGACACAAGCAAGCTTGGGGGTTTGACGATTTGGGCTACGTTTGGATCTTGAAAACATTCTGATCGGCTAAGGCAGGTGTGGGGATGGGGGTTAGACGCAGTCATGGTCACGGCGGGTAGGGGGAGGGGGATACGATGTGAGTAGTGAAGCCTAACGTTTGGAAAAAAGGATATTCTTAAACCATTGCCACATCACCCTCACCTCCACCAGTAAGTTAAATGAATAAAGACAACACAGGGAGAAAAATCATGCCCCTCTCCAAAAACATACAAACCCCTCAGTACAACTGTAAAATGTATAACTAGAAAACGAAAGTGACTTCAAGTCAGTTATGTTTACATGCTGGACTCTGCAGTCCAGCAACTGTTTCGTCATCCATACACCACATACACCCTGAAGCGAAATGCCACATTCTTGAGTTAAAAGTAATGGATACATACAAACATTTTTGCTGCAAGAGAATTCATCACGAACTGATGAAATGAGTCGTGTCTGCCCCACATTTTCGTCATGAGTTACCGGGAAAGTATTTTATAATTCTTTATCCTCATCCTCATCCTCATCATCATCATCATCATCATCATCTCATCGTCGTCGTCGTCGTCGTCGTCGTCGTCGTCGTCGTCATGATATCATCGTCATCATCATCACATCATCATCATCATCATCATCATCATCATCATCTTAATCATCATTATCCTCATCATTTAGATTTGTTACTGAAATGCATTAAATGCAATTACAAAACTTGTATGTAATATAGAGTGACAGATTCTACACACTTTATGCAGTCTTTTAACCATATGTCAAAACTCAAGACTAGAAATATCCCCTTTTGTTCTCATTGTACAAAGGTACTTGCTTGTTGACATGTTGATGAATATAGAACTGTAGAGAAGTCACATGCATTAAAGTAATGTATATTTCTTATGTAACCTACCACAAGCAACCTACAGCATTTTTCATTTAGATATGAAAACTGTATTTTTCATTTCTCTGCTAGCTCCATCCCTTTTGCCCTTCATCCCCCTCTTCAAATGCATAACATCTCAACAGTAACTCACAAACATACAGACAAAGCTTTGAGTATATATCACAGTTCTCACTTTCTGAAACGCTTCTCACATTGCCTCTATTCCTTCCTAATCCACCACTCACTTTCACACTAACAAATTGACAAACATAGTAGCACAATGCACTGTAAAGAACAATTCGCATTATTCAACACACAAATCCCAGAGTATTGTCAAAACACCATGCCTCTGCCCTGCTGACCTTAATTTGTCATCTTTCATGCAGATTTCTGGAGTAACAGACGAATGTGACTTTCTGTAATTTTGTGAAGAGGGACATTTTTCATGTAGAAAAACGTATTGTTTGGTTAGTCATACTACAATGGAGACCCACATTGGCAATATAGAAGGGGTCTGTCATCGACCGTGATCCCAAATGTTTTCGAAGAGTCAACAATTTCCACAAACAACTGAATGTACATTTTGAATATTTGGAAGTATAAAGTCTGCTCTTTCGTCTTGAAGTCATCATCATGGCAATCGACTTCACTAAAGAAAGCTTCCAAAATCATCATAATTATATCTCCCTTCATCAGGCTGGTGAGGGACGTGACGTCTACATTCTTGATAAGCAGGGAAGTTCTTCATTGGAGCAGCAGTCCACTCTGTCTAAAGTCAAGAGAACAGGAGACAACTGATATCCCTGTAGGGCTTGGGCCTGGTCAGCAATCTGCTAGAAAGTACCATGCCGGCTCAAACTCTTTGAAGTAGTTGTGTGAAGAAGATTACAGATCGATAGAATAAACACAAGACTGACTGATTTGTCTAATATTTCTCCGTCACAAGACGGAGCTGGTTGGTGTGGATGGCGACGATGAACTCAATAAACAGCACTCTGTCGTAAGTCCTCCGCCGGTCGATATGTTAGTAACATTGATGGAGTAAAACAACTATGGCGTCTTTTGGTGCTCTTGTACTTTAAGTACGCATATTGCAGAACATTTTGCTCTTTAATTTGCTGAACTGACATGGAAAAGGAAAACCCCACTTAAGACTGTCTAAAACAGTGAGATCAGAACAAAATGATATGTATTCATTCAGAGTCTTGAGAGGGAACTTTATAACTACTGTGACGATGGCCGACGTTCTTCAGATGCAGGAGATGGTGTCTTCCTCCAAAGGTCTTCGGAGCAGTTGGACAAACACAGACATCACCACACCATGTATCAAATGAGTCCTGCAGGTTTTCTTAAGTCATTTACTATTACTTGAAGAATATACAGTGTGTTGTATTCTCCTGATCGTTGTTCTTATCAATATTTTAGAATCTGCACTGTGCAAATACAGGGGAATTGGATGTAAACGTTGGCTACAGAAGAAAACGCACGCGCGCACGCACACACACACACACACACACACACACCACACACACACACACACACACACACACACACACACACACACACACACACACACACACACACACACACACTACACACACGCGCACGCACGCACGCACTCCACAGGCGCATGAAGATCAATCACAGGCTGCTTGAACATCATTAACACGTGTGATTTACTCTGAACTGAAGAGCTTCTGCTGAAAATATGTAAACAGAACCGGACTGAATCAGTGGTGATGCACTGGGCTCACAGCCTGAGACTGTCAGTTCAAAAATCTGGCTACATGAAAAATCGCCATTATGGCTATCCTCTGAAGTGGCACATGAAAAATCGCCATTATGGCTATCCATCTGAAGTGGCAACATGAAAAATCGCCATTATGGCTATCCATCCTGAAGTGGCAACATGAAAAATCGCCATTATGGCTATCCATCCTGAAGTGGCAACATGAAAAATCGCCATTATCTATCCATCCTGAAGTGGCAACATGAAAAATCGCCATTATGGCTACCATCCTGAAGTGGCAACATGAAAAATCGCCATTATGGCTACCCATCCTGAAGTGGCAACATGAAAAATCGCCATTATCAC
>JAFLJL010002587.1:29919-62419 GCA_018398815.1 Conus ventricosus | reverse complement strand
TAAGTGTAGTCCATTCCCATGACCGTAATTACGATTTTAATCTCCCAAATCAATAAGGGTTCAGAGAAAACCATCATGCTCACACAGTGCTAACTAGACTAATAGATAGACTGGCTATTAAACATGAACTAAAACAATTTTCAGGTATTCTCTTCGTAGGATTTCGCCAAAAAGCCTCGCCGTTATAATAATGAACTTCTTTCTCAGATAAAACTACATGTTGGGTCATAAGCTAATAGTACAAAACACTGAAAATGATTCATCTTTTCTGTCCAACGACATACAAATTGTGTCCGTAATTACATACCAAATCTTATTTTCTTCCCAACAAAGTTGGTTAGTCCACACAAGGGGTCTAGTATTAGGTCCTCTGTTGTTTTCATTTTACATCAATGATCTGCATTGTACTTGAAATAAATAGCGAAAATGTTCGCTGATGATAAACTTTAGACACAAGTAATTCTGATGCCAACAGGTTTGCAGTGTAGCCATCCAAGAACATCAATTTTTGGTTTAAATGGACGATTTATTCACACGGTATCATCCTCAAAAAACTAAATTATGATGATAACTATAGAGAAGCTGTCAAATTCTAAGCCAGGAATCTGACAGTACTTTGTATTTCTAATGAAACCATCGAAGAAGATCAGTCACAAAGTCTTAGGAATAAACAATAGATAATAATTAACTTGGTCCAACATACTTGAGTCTTTATCCTAAAAACCGTTGCAAGAAACCTACTTCTTCTAAAAAGGATAAGAACTTCTTTAAATTTGCATGCAGAAAAATCTATTTTTTCACTCTTATATTCAGTCTATTATCGGACTATTCCTAACACTTTGTGACTCAGCGAGCAAGAATTCACGCATAAACCACTTAATTAGCCTACACAAAAGAGCTGGCAAAGTAACATAGGTCATTCCATCTTCATGGTAGATTCAGACTATAAGGCAATCAAGGCATTCTCCATTTAACGCCAATCGTCTATTACAATAAAGGACTCTTTATGGCATAAGGGGGTGTAATTCTACATGGAAATGCTCCACTCTCTTAAAATCTGTTCACTTTAAACGACTATCGACATTCAATAAAAGAAAACCACACGTTTGCCTGGATTTATCTATACAAGTCTAGTCTGGGTATTCCGGGGGTTGGCTATGGAAAACCATATTCACTGAGAACTTTAAAAATCAATCAAAATTAAACAGTTCAAGTCTTATTTTAACATAATATCGTCTGTATGTTCAGATTTGACTGCACTATACCCGAATGTTTATGTATTGATAATCTCAATTCAGATTCATTTAACAAAAATGTGATGTTCGAAGTTGACTTAATTCTACGGCCAAATTGCAGTGATATCCTGTGCCATATAATGATGTTTTTTCAAAGTTTTTTGTAGGTGATTATCTATAGCTGCTTTATTGTCTTTCTCTTCCTTATCTCTGCCTCTTCTTTCGCCAGTCGGTCGCGGTCGGTTCGGTCAGTCGGTTCGGTCTCTTATCTCTCTCTCTCTCTCTCGCTCTCTCTCTCGCTCTCTCTCTCTCTCTCTCTCTCTCTCTCTCTCTCTCTGGCTCCTTTCACCACTCCCCCCCTATTGCACTGAATCATGTTTTCTCGTTGTTGTGTTGTTGTTGTTGTTGTTGTGGTTGGTGGTGGTTGGTGGTGGTCGCGTGGTGGTATTCCTGGTTTCTTGTTCTTCTATCTTCTTTTTTGGCAAAGGTTCCATGCCAAGGAATTGTTGCATTTTTTCTGATTTGCTTTTTTACTATATATTGTATTCTTTTTCCCCCAGAGGGCTGGATGTAAAAAAAGTATTCATGCTTAATACACTACCCTCTTAAATTAAAAATTTCGTTCGTTCGTTCTTCTCGCTCGGGGTCCATTAAGTTTCCTTTGAATATTCTTATGTACCATTATTTTTATTTCGAGTGTTTATGGTGTTTTCGCTGCCATCAGATTTTTTCCAACTTTACCTTCACTACATATACCGTTTTGCTGTCTTTGTGGCGAGGAGATGAGGACAGTTTGCACTGATGTTATATCCGAGTATAATATGTTGTTTTTCATTTTTGAGGTCATGAGAATGGTGTGGTTGTTTTTTTAGAATGAGTGTGGCCTGTGCGTTTTTGTATTGGCATCCCAAAGGGATTGTCTGCTCGCATTTTAATCCCCCTCACCTCACCCACGATTGGTGCATATGGGAGCAACAATAAACAATAGACAGGGGCAGGGAGGTGGGTTAGAGGAGGGCGGGACACTGGACTGAGGGACATTAGAGTTAGATACAAGAAGTCATGAGATAGTGGCCTTTGTCGCGCTGAAAAATAAAAGAAAAAACGCCTTGTGCTCTATCTTGGGAAGTATGAACAGCCATGAAACCGCTCATACTTCGCGATTACAGCCGTGGAAGGGGTAGAAAGACCAAAACTGATGCAGCAGAAGATAAACATATTCGTTAACATCTTGTCGAGCGGTGCAGGTCACTACCGCTCGAGCTGTCACTACGCGTGTAACACTACCGCGTGTATTACCCTATCTCACGTGGGCAAACACTATCGCGCGTTACCTACCGCTGTTACATCTTTCCGCGTGTGTAACTCTATCGCGTGTGTTAAAAAAACTAGGAGTAATACTACACGCGTGTAACATTCCGCGTGTTTAAACATAGCGCGTGTGTATAAATAACTGCGCGAGTAGCCTACGAGTGTAAACACTTCCTCGTGATGTGAGAAGAGAGTGAGAGAGAGAGGGAAGAGGAGGAGAGTGAGAGAGAGACCGTGATCTGAGAGAGAGGAGAGAGACGAGGACACAGGAAAGATGTGTGTGTGATCATAAGTGAAGCGTGCAAACTTTCTTTTTATCTTGTGGAGTTTGGTTTTAGCACGACAAGATGTTGTGTTAGTGTTCAGGGAGAGAGTTCTTATGTCGAAACTGGCTTTTTGTTTTATGTCGAATCATTTGCAGTCCCAAACAACATTTCTAAAACTTTGGCCATGGATGGTAATTACTAGTTCCGTTACTCCAATGACACGTGTCCTCTACAACTGTGTATCTTTACCGTCGGAACGTGTGAATAAAACAAGATCAACTGGCGTTGCGTACAGGACAAATGTATAACGCGACGAGAATCACACTCCGCTGGACGTCGCAATGTGTGCATCCCAATGTCAAAGAAATGAACCAACCACCCTGCTCCAACCCAGGGACGTCCAGATCAGAAAAAGTATTGCTGAGATGAAGAGAAAGAGCGGCTGCTAAGATGCCACCTCATCGAGTTTTATTGGAGAAATGATGGCAAATTTGATGATGAGACGCTGACCAATTTGCCACAGAGATCCCAGCACTCAGGCGCACATTCGAGAACACCGGGAAAAGAGATGATGCCTTTCCCACCTATTCCACTGAATTTGGAAGACTCGAAATTCCCGGAAAGACAATTCAGGAGAAGTTCTGTTGGAGGGCATCACGTCAGGTTTCTACTGCACGATACAGTGACGTGATAATGATGCACGTGAAGAGGAAAGAAAACGGTGAGAATGAAAACGCATTTTTCTCTTCGGAACCGCTGAAAGTTGCGGATTTATTGACTGCTGCAAACTCTAACTGGATGGCCGTACGGACACGGTTCAAGAGTCGCTACACAACTGTTTTTTTCAGTGTACACAATCATGTCATTAAAGACAACCATGTCTTCTTCAGTGATTGCTATGCTCTTCTTGGCTCAGAGAAAAGAACAGACGGGGACATACGAGGAAATGTGGACGCCCTTATCAAAATGTACGCACCAAATCTAGAATCCACGGTTTTGCATCCTTGATTTTGAATTGACACGCCAAAGCTGCAATCTTCTCGGCGTTTCCACACATTGAGGTCTAGAGGATGCTTCTTCCAACTTATGCCAGTCAATTTGGAGTACAGATCAGGATTCTTGGGTTGCGATGTAGTCACGCCGATACCGGACGTACGCGAAGACACATGGCTGTACTGCTAGCATGCCTCGCATTGCATTCCGGCATTTGTCACACAGTGGGAAGATCACTGGGCATTTCGAGAAATGAGGAAGGACATGAGTGAAAGAGACATGGACCTCGCTTGGTGCGAACTCTATGACTAACTGTGAGGACAATTATGTTGTGAAGACTCCGCCGTGGGGAGAAGACGGGACGCATAAATCCCCACGCGGGCCCTCCACGTTTTGCTCTCGAGTTTTGGTCAGTTCACCCAGGACACACCCAAGTCGATTCTCCGCGTTTAAATATAAACTGGAAGGTAGGCACAGGTTAGGCTTGCAATCAAGTTTGACGGCCCGAATTATCCATCTGGGAAATCATCGCCGGAATCCAAAAGGAACAAAGTCTGCAGCACGGTGTTAAAATTCAATGGGGGAAGGACACGCCGTCTCCCTGGCCCACCCCAAAGAGAAACATTTCTCGGCCATCAACCAATCACTCCAGACGCTCATCCAGTTCGTTACGAACGGGCTGAAGACATCGAGGACTAGGATGACTCCCGATGAAAAACCGACAAGGTTCCTTTTCTTACTCGGTCAGAGTGTCCAGAAACAATGAATCAAGTGTGGTGAATCCCTATCGGTGACACTTGACCACTGCTGTTTAGGTGTGGCCATTCTTTTTTTATGTAATTCAGTATCGTTTATAAATACAAAATATGTTTTGTAACATCAAAAATCCTCGAAATTATTGCTTCTGTTGTTGTTTTGTGTGTGTGTGTGTGTGTTGTGTGTGTGGTGTGTGTGTGTGTGTGTGTGTGTGTGTAGTCGTGGTGACGCGCGTGACGTGCGTGCGTGCGTGCGTGCGTGCTGTGCGCTGACGGTGCGTGCGTGCGTGCGTGGTGCGGTGCGTGCTCAGTGCGTGCTCGTGCGTGTGGTGTCCATCTGTTCTGTCTGTTCTGCCGCATCTCGTCTGTCTCTTTGCTGTCTGTCTGATCTACTCTCTCCTTTCTTCTCTCTAGTCTCTCTTCTCTCTTCTCTCTCTCTCTTCTCTCTCTCTCTCCTCTCTTCTCTCTCTCTCTGCCTCTCTGTCGGCTGTCAGTTTGTCTCTCTGTGCTGTCTGTCTCTCTTGTCTGTCTCTCTGTCTGTCTGTATGTCTGTCTGCTCTGTTGTCTGTCTCCTCTCTCTCTCTCTCTCTCTCTCTCTCTCTCTTCAATTCTTTGGTGTCAGTCTGCCTCTTTTAACTCTCTTTCCTCTGTCTGTCTGTTGGTTGTCTGTCTGTCTCTCTTTCTCTCTCTCTCTCCCCCTTCTCAAAATAACATTACAAATCATATTTCGTTACTGGACAGTACTGCAGAATGACTGGAAAAATCACCAGTATTGTTCACGCAGATGCGGTACTTGCGTTAGTGTTACATCACGCGAAAGTGTTACACGCGGGTAGTGGCTACTCGCGAGGTAGTCTTACACACGCGATAGTGTTAACACGCGAAGTGGGCGGTACCGTGGTAGTGTTACTCGCGGTAGTTGTAAACACACGCGATAGTGTTACACACGCGGAAGTGATACAAGCGGTAGTGTTATCGAGGTAGTGTTAACTCGTGATAGTGGTACACGCGGTAGATGTTACACGAGTTAATGATGCTCGCGGTAGTGTCGCACAACCTGTCCGATCATGCTGTTTGTAACCTCTGGTTGCCGATCAAGTCAGCCAATGAGGAGCCAGGCAAGACAAGAAACTGATATTACTCCACATCCCGAGAATGAGAGGTGTCTCAAAGTACACATCCCTTTGGAAGCCAGCTCCAAGCCTCATTCACCTGCAATCTGCAAAGGAGAAGTAGGAAAGAGGATGACTCCAAAACAAGTGTGACAAAAGCTGATGAGGAAGGGAACTAAACTGAGCAGAGGCCCCGAAAGGTCATTCCAGAGTAGCCTACTGTGGTGCAGTTACGTCATTATTTGGTCCTATGCTCCTTTGGAGTGGAAAAAAAACTGGAATTTGCAGAATCTTACATAACCCAGTGGGCTGTACTACATCAGTGCCCTAATACCTCATAAACAGCAAAACCTGGGTCATGCTTTGTGGTCTCTGCTCCAGCGGTCTACATGATCAGTAGCGTAGAGAAGGCCATGCACTATCTGTGTGTTCGGTACTTGTTAATATGCTAATTCAAAAGCGTATGTTATGAGTGAGACTGTAGCAGTAAAGCCCTTCTCTTATACTCCTTTAACTTTATACTGATAGCAAGTCAAGTCATAGTAGAGTGCTTTGTGTGAGTTGTTTTTGAGAGAAAGTGTGCTCCTTTTTTTTCCCACAATGCCTTATTCACTGAACTGTTATAAGACGGTTTTACATTTGCTGTTTCACTAGGGTTTACAATCCTGTCATAAACGGTCTCTTGGGAAAATTTTAGATTGTTTCTGTTATGATATTTTTTTGTCACAATATGTTTTTGTAAAGTTTTATCCTGTTTTTTTCCATTTTGTTCATGTAAGTGGGTTTTTTTTAGTTTCTAGGGATGGGTGTAAGTGGGGTTAGGGCTGGGTGGGATCAGGGGAGGCGGGGGCGGGGGGGGGCTTGTTTTGTGCGAGATTTACTTTTGTCATAGAAGTATATTGTTTGTTTGTCTTGGTTGGAAATCCAACGTTCTTACTTGTGCGCGAGTACACACACACACACACAAACAACACGACAACACCACACACAACACACACACACACACAACACACACCACAACAGTTGAGAGAGTGAGAGAGAGAGAGGAAGAAGGAGCCGATGTGGACGAGACGAGAGAGAGAGAGAGGAGAGAGAAGGAGAGAGAGAGAGAGGAGAGCGTTTGATATCCAATTATATTCTCGTGATAGCTATGGCGTTTATGAATAAAAATATGATTGCAGCAAACACCATGAAATGAAAAGAGATGGGGCACAAGAGAAATAGAAGTTGAATGGGAAATAAATGCCCCGACGGCTCTACCCAGGTTGAGTTTGTGCGGACTCGTTGGAAGACTGGGAACCTCACTGTCGAGTATCATCCAATTAATAGATGCGTTTCTGAGAGTGGTTTGTTTTTACGTCCCAAATTTCATGACCACACTGCAAGTGCCTGTATCTCTCGGGCCTGGTGACGCCGGGAATATATTATGAAAAGAGCGTAGATGTACAGCCCTGTATGTAAGTCTCAGACCGAAATGGAAATTCCGTAGCATCATCTTAATCCTCCTCTTCTCATCAATCAGCATTAAAAAAAAAGTTTCAAATTCTGGACCCTTCATGCCCTGCTGCCATGGTGACCTCAGTTTCGGTGTCTCCTCCACGATCTGTGGCTTTGGTTGGTTTCCGATTCGGGGTCACAACTGGTAACGGCCGAGTCCCATGGGGGTGTCGTTGGACGGAGTTGTGGCGTCCCCCGGAGGGAGAGCTCACTCACGGCGGCTCCGAGCGCCTATGCAATTTATTGTCGTCAGTAGGGGGCTTAGTAGGTGGTTTTTGTCCTGCGTATGTTAGTATCAGAAAAGGCTGCCACTGAATCATCCAAACCGAAAGTGTACTCGCGGCCGCAGTGCAGGTGGTTCCTCCGTTGGGTTGCTTCTCGACGGACTTGGACATTGACGGGCTCTACCTGTGGATTACAGTGCTGGGAGCTGCGGCGTAGGGAGGTCCGGGCCGCGGGCTTGTGGATGTGGAGGACGGTGTCTCGGAATTATGAGCGGAGGTTCTTATTTCGTACGTCGGTGAGAGGTGCTCTGCTCTCTTTGTGATGTGTAGTGTGAGACGGAGAGTAGCTTGGACAGCAGACGAAATAGAAAAGAATAAAGAAAGAAAAGACGACAAGAAGAGAAAGAAAGAGATCTCTAGTGGAGATAAGTGTCAACCTGACTAGGATGAATATTAGAAACACAGTCGAGTCTAGCCTCGAGCGGAGACGGACTGTGCTCTGAAAGAAAATTGTCAAATCCCTGTTCGCCTGATGTTGGGAGTGTAGCCTGTTTCATTCAAATGTTGGCTCGTTTTTTATCTCGACTTGTTCTCATGTTATCTCATTCTCATTCCAACACACTTGAAAACTAACATACACATCACTGCGCAACGGATACTACACACTCATACATCACATCCACTAAACTCTAGCTACACTCAGAGAGATCATTCTAGCTACACAAGTCACTATATTAGCACTCGCAGATGCAACTTCAGAGAATCGATTCACACGCACATATGATACAGAGAGAACAAGACGCCCACACTATCTTCTGCTCATATAGTTTAGACGATGGGTAATAACAGAGATACTTTTCATCACTCCAGCTTTCATACACGAATCATAACTATCACGACAACCACCACACACAACGATTAGTAAATCGAGAGACTAACATACCTTCGCAGAGACGCAACATCGCTACCCACCCCCGCCGCTCTCACATCCTCAGCACGAACTCGACCACTACTGCATCACCCCCCACACCACTCTCAGCGACTCGCCGCGCGCGCTGTGCCCGTATGAGCTGGTGTGGTTCTGACGCTCGCTCTGCCACAGACTACACTCCACAACACACACAGACACACAGAATATATAATGTCCCTCTATATTTATTAATCAGAATAATATTATTATATTATGTGAATTGACTTGTATATTTATATCTCGGAATCATATGTCATGGTCGTCTATATATTAGTTAGATGTATATTATGCAGGAGAAGACGCCACTCAATCGACGACCCCCCAACACAGCACGCACAGCACTCAATCATCACAGCACCAGCTGACGATGTTCGAGTGACGAGCGCATCGCCGAGCAACAGCTAACTAGACACTGATCAGCACGACACACAGACTCGCAACATCATTGCGCTATGCTCGCGACTGGAGGAAATGTACGTGAAGTAGTTCCAATGCTTTCTGTTATAGAAACCCTTTGACCATGGGACATACACACTCGGTATCATCGGTTTTCAGAAGTTCCTGTATGCTGACTGCCACATTTGTTGAAGGCTCTCATTTAAGATTGTTGTTGACGTTGCTGTGTCTGGTGGCAGACAGAGAAGAAGATGAGTGAGAGAATGAGAGAGAATGTGAGAGATTCCGAGATGATAGGAGTAGAGAGAATTGAGAGTAGGGAGAAGAGAGTATACGAGACGAGAGAGAGAGGAGAAATTTCTAAACATCAATCTCAACAATAGTTTCTCATTTTGCAAAGCCTCTGATCCGCCATTTTTGCTAATGCAGGTCAGAATGAACAAAGGGAGAATCGGACTCACATTGCGCATCAGGGCTACAGTGTAAACTCTGAACTTGTATAGCCACAGAAGCTAATCTAGATCATTTTAACTAGATGCTTCTTCCTGATAATTACACTTGGGCTTTTATGCTTGTGTTCAACTTGATAACATAGTTCGTGCTATTAAATTTTTAGTATCTTTAAATACCTACATAGCTACAGAGCGTGTTAAATTCTCTTATGTCAAATTTGCAGCTAAGAGAGAGAGAGAGATGAGATGATGGAACTATAGCAGGAGGAGAGAGAGCGGTGTGGAGAGAGGAGAGGAGTGGTAGAGACGAGGAGAAGAAACATGCGAGCCTAATTTACGCCTGTTGGTCTTGCCACTCAACCTCCGACATCATTCTCTCAGTCTGTTCTTCCATTTGCGTGCTCGCCTTCATCTCTTTCCATCCCTTCCCTTTCTCGACTCTCATCACATCAGCTCCCTTCCCTGCTTAAATGCCAAGGATTGACACCACTTTTCACATTTGTCACTGGAGGGCTTGAGTTGTGAGGTGATCATTTCAGTTCCTGTCACCGGCTTCAAATAGTGTCACTGTTTGCTTTGTCCATGGCAATGATTCTTGTTAAATCGTACAGCAGGTGAAGGTGAGGAGGGGAGAGGGTAGGTGGAAGAGGGGGGGTGGGCGTGGAGTAGGGAGTGGCGTGGGTTGGTAGTGAAGGTGGAGTTGGGGGGGGGGGATAAGCAGAGGATGTACTATTTGTCTACAGTCTGGATGAAAACACCATGACTAATTGCTACAGAAAAATATTTTTCTGAACAGAAAGAATATTTTGTCTGAAATTAATTATGAAAGTTATAAGTTTTAGGCATGCTAAAATAAAGTTGTAATTAATTTTTATTATTTAGTGTCAATCCGGCCGATTTCACATAATTACGCGAAGGATCTCTGTCGGCAAACTTCCATCCCAGGCAGGAATTTCTCAGCCGCTGCACCGTGCTGCGCTGACCCTTGAGGCGTTATCAGTCGGTAAGTTTATTTATGTTTTGGGGCATTCCGCTTCATACAACCGTTTTGGTATCGCACTTACTTTCTTTTAAACGTAGCTAATCTGCAGTCAACAGCCCTTTTATTCAAGTTGGTCAGTTGAACTTCAGGCTGAACTGTTGTGTTCAGCTTCAACCAAAAAAAAGCGTTGCTCCTTGCTAAAGTCAGCTTGTTTAAAAAAAAAAAAGCGCGAGGTGGGGTGAGGGGCCGTAAGGAGTTGTGGAGGGCGTGGGTGGGAGAGGATGGGGGGGTCTGTATGAAGATGCAAAAGTAAGCTCTGTGTATACTATTAATTACTTTCTTTTGGCATCAAATTGTTTCCACTTTTGCCTGCAGCAAGGGGGTCAGCCGATCTCCGGTAGAGTATCGAATGGTTCCACAAAACAGTTAAAGGTCACAAAAATGTTAACCTGATTCGTTTCCATAGCAATAGTAACGGTGCTTTTGATGATAATAATATCATTTTAATGATCATTTATTGCTTGGAAAAACTATTATATTTTGCTTATCCACACCCCACCTTCCCCTCCCACAAACGGGACTGATTTCCACCAAATGTATGTAAAAATGGTTAAGTTTCAGAAATACATTGGGAATAATCAAGGGTTATTTTTTCACCGCAAATCAAGATCAGTCATTTCGGAAAATCTGTCGGAGGTTAGAGGATGAAAGGAAATCAGTTCAATTTGAGGTTGTCATGTATGATGTTTCAATCTGTGTCAGCAAACGTGGACTGTGTGCCAAAATTCTTCAGTTACTGCTTGATACAGTTTACAGTGGCAAGGATTGTGATCTTAGGATGCATCCATTGGTCAAGCAATCATGCAAGCCGCGCGGCCATGCTTATGATCACCCCACTGCAGATTGGACTGGGGCGTACTGGTGCATCCACAATTTTGAGTCACAATTTTCTAAGTGGATCTTCTTTTTTCACTTGGATTCGTTCGTCTTATAAGAAGTAAAGAAACATATTGAGCTTAGTGCAGCTGCAACTCAAGGAAATGAAATTACCAACAGATGACAATCATTTCGTACAAACATGGTGAAAATGTGGACCACAATTTTCGCAAACCTTGGATGGATGAATACTTCGATGGAATGGGTATGATTGCTGCATCACAAGTGTACCAAGACAGAGAAGCTGTCAAGGAACAATGATGTTAAGCTGAGGGTTGTTCATGAAAAGGCAAGAGTTGACATACGGTATTATAAAGAGTGACTATTGGGCATGTTGAACTTGATGTTCAAACAATGAACACGGTGTTCACATCTGATCCAACCTAAAAGAATAGAAATCTATGGAAAACGTCCTGGTGCTTACTTCCACAAAGCCATCTGGTCAGGAGTGATGGACTAACTGTACATGCTGGAGATCTTTAGGACAGATATCGTTCTTTTTTTTGACCTGATGATCTCAATCCCAGTGATTAAACATGTAATTATCAACGTTACTGTGCATTTGTGGTGAAGCAAGCGTATGGCAGAACACCCATTTCATCACATTTGACCAAACCACTTGGTGGAAAGCTCTATGCTATCATCATGAGTGAACCTGAGACAAAGTGACCTGTGAAGCTTTTGTCCTCCGGCTTGGCCCTTTCCATATGAGATGAGTTTTTGCCTGATAGGACATCTGGATGGCTGGCACATGTTCAGGGAAGACTGTCTGTGATCTATGCTCCAATGCAGTGCAGTGCCATGCTGCAAGGAAAAGCTGTCAATCGTGTGATAGGGGGATCATCTTGTTGATGGACACAGCCCTAAATGCTCTGTGGCATCTGCATTATCCAGGCACCTTGCCCACAACTTGTAAGTCAGAGAGGAGGGAGAGAGATCATGTGATGAAACCTGAAAGTGTGCCACAGATTACAACAATGTTTGCACAGTCTTCGGCCAGAGATTTAGTGCCACTGACAACAGGGAAAAGTACCAAGCAGATCAGACATGTGAACTTGGAACTGAACCAATACAGGTGAGGCATGTGTCAATTGGAAGATGTTCCCCCTGGATGTCAAGGGCTGCTGTCAAGTTTCTCTCACAGAAAATGTTGATGATTACTTGACAACACAGATCCTCATTTCTTGGATCGATATTGGAAACTAATAAAAACTTATGGAAGGAGATCTGTCTTGTACAGAGCTTGGGAAAATTGAATCATTTGTAACATCTCTAAATACTTGATGCTCACAAGATGAATTTGTACAGCAGAAAGAGCGTACTGTGGTTACAGTTACATGTCATGACTGGACATTCTGAAACATTCATCAAGCAGCCAGGAAAGGACTGGAAACTGCTTTTGCATCTGTCTTTCCGTCCACCGACTTGATTTCCTTATCCTTGCGCTGCAGGACACAATCTATACACCAAATCGCCCTCACCTATTTCTCCAGATTGATGACAAACTTCCTGATACACACCTGTTGTCTACAAGAGCTTTCTCGATGGGACATCACGTCGTTCGTAGGAGTAAGGGTTCTGGGAAGGGCCTTCTTTCTTCAGACTTGCTATTGAGAGGTTTGATGCGCAGCATTAAGCCAGCTGGTGGCTTGATCAGTGGAGGAGGGGATGTGTGGATCGCGCGTGCAACATGGCAGCATGTGCAGAAATCATGCACCATGCAAGAAGCGACCTGCACTCTCCGCCTGTCAAGTGAGCAGCATAAAGATAAATAGGTCCAGCAGAGTGGCAAAAGGATGCTCTGGACGTGATGACCACTTGCGTTCCCATTTTTGAATCACTAAGTCCATTTGTTGAGACACCAGTCTGCTGTAACGTCTTTCTGGTGTTGTTGCAGAACATCAGTCATTGTGGACGGTTGCAGACCAAAATTGGACTCCACATATGAGACCATGGAGGGTCAACAGCTTCAGATGCTTCACTGAAAGGAACAGACAAGGCTGTGACAATGAATGTTCAAAGCTCCATCAGAATAGCGAGACTGCTGTGACCTTTGATCTCAACTTCTTTTCAGGCTTGTTGCAGCTGCAGTAACCTGTACGAGGACAAGACTGAAGTTTTTAATTATGAACTTTGCAGCTTTCCTTCATCATGTTCGATTCACATAGGTTTCTTACGGCGACCCAACAATGCTGCCTTGCAATAGAACTGGGGAAAATGTCAAGAACACGGAAAAACCTAGCCTCAGCAGACTTCCTCAGGTTTGTTCTTGTTGGAGGTTATTTACTTCAGCGCATTCCTGGCGACGTGGAACCACCCTTTTACGAGACATCATTGAAACATATGTCTGCTTGATAAAGGCAGTATCCAAATGCAACTGTCGTTAATTTGATGGTACACATCAGGACCAAAGCACCAAGGGGCATTCACCCTTTCTCCAGCGTTGGGTAAAGGATGAAAGGGCAGGTGTGCACTTAGCATTAGATATGATGCACCAGTTCTCCAAGGAAAGTTCCCCCCCCCCGTAAATGTAGAGGAACAAACAGCGCTTAATCTTCGCCCTTTGGTAGCTTTGGAAATCAGTCTAGCACTGTGATACATGCCAAGGTGTGATGCAGGACTCACAGTTAGTCCTGACTGCATAAACCAAGTGTGCACGCCACCAGGTGGCCGCTGGTCATACGGAGAGGACCACTGACTTTCTGTGGTGTGTGGCATATCATGCCGATTCAATTGTTATGACATTTTCTTTTATTCTGATAATAACAAGGAGGGAAAAGTAGGGAAGCTGAACATCAAGACTTGATCCATGAGCGTTGGAGAAAATCGACATTTGCTGCTTTCCTCTCCATTCTCTTACAGTTGTGATACGCCTCCAGGCCATTTGGTGAATGGGAAAGGAAACAGACTGCAGAAACTGTTGAAAAACGTAGATCGTAGAAGTCTGGCTGATGCCTTCTTCAACAAAGGACCCAGGAGGGACGTTGTAGAAATAGGTGGAGGCATTTAGTGCTTCTTACAATGGCTGTTCCGGTGAGAATCTCAATCACGTGCAACACAGGTGTTCTGCATGAATAGTGGCAACTGGTACAACCATACATTCAGGTGCATTCACTGCCCACCAACTTCTGCTGCGGCCAGGGTTTCACAGTCAAAGGTGTAACTTCAGGTTCAGCAATGGAGGGACGGGAGATGTGCTGACACAGCTGAATGGGGCTGGCAGATTGAGAATGGACTATATGGTACCCGACATGGGACTGATGTGCCAGCTGCACAGCAAAGCTCCTTGAAGGTCATTCGGTGCATGTTAAAGAAAAACTGTGACACTGTTGCTTTGGTCCATGGCAATGCTTCTTGTAAATCGTACAGTAAGCGGTGCTGCTGCAAAATCATGGTCTTCTGTTTTCTCCTGGGTGTGTGTGAATGCCCATGTGTGTCAACTGTTTCAATGCCCCACTGTGTGCTTTGACTAGACAGTTGATGAAGAAAAACTGAGGTATGCTGTTCTTTATATAGAACATTATTGAATACTATTGTTTTGCCTATTTCAGACATTTTTGACATTATATTGCCAAAATCCTGGTTCCTACGCATTTATTCCAAGTTCCTCTTCAAGAATTGCTTTCCCAGCTTCAAATAGATGCTACATGATGAGTTTTCTATGCACATATGACAATTTTACATTTTGGGCCTATGACGTCACTAATGCTCTTTTTACATAATTTTATGGTCGCTAGAACATTATAACTTGCTGTGAGGTGATGTGGTTATAGTGATTAAGGTACTGCAAAAAACTTTCTGTAGCATTTGTCCTGGGTGAAGGTAGTTATTTTCACCCAGTCAGTAGCTATCTAAGGCGAGTTAAGGAGAGACAGGGAAGAGATAATAGCGACATTCCTGTGAGACACAGACAAGGAAATATAATGATGAGAGGGAGAGAGAGAGAGAGAGAGAGAAGAGATAAGGAGAGTTGAGGAGAGAGAGATGATGAGAAGAGACAGAGAGAGAGAGGAGAAGGAGGAGAGAGAGAGAGAGAGAGAAACAGAAACAGAAACTAGAAAACAGAGAGAGCAGTGACAGAGAGACAGAGACAAGTGAGCACTAATCGATATCTCCCATGCGTGTACAGCTCTATTCCTCTCCACTTGTTCACAGAAAGAGAGTGCATCCAAGGTAAAATAAAACAAATATGAAGCGTAGAAGACAGTATGCTGTCCCTACCTGCTCATGATTTAGATCTCAGATAAGTAATTGAAACATCTTCTCCCTACCTCACAAGTATTATCCCGTTTCTCACCCTCATGTCCGCCATTTCCAGACCTTTAAACATCTACCTTACCACGTCCACCTCCTCACCACCCTTCATCCCCCATTTCTTATCATCCTATGGCTCTCACCCAACCTTCCTTTCTATCTAATACGCTGTCGGAGGGCGTCCACACGTTTTGGGCATTACCCATAAGACAGCTTACAGGACGGTACGTGCGAGTTTCATTCCTTTGGAAGACTTTGCAAATTCTTTGGTCATGGATGCCATTCGCACACGCTGTTACTTTCTTGTAAACCAAACGTGAAAGGGGGAGTGGCAGTGGGTAAGAGAGAAGAGAGAGGAGAGAGCGGAGAGAGGGAGAGAGAGAGAGAGAGAGAGAGAGGTGAGAGAGAGGAGGAGGAGAGAGAGAGATGTTCTCCCAGATTTCATTTAGTACGTACTCTCCGTTCTTTCTCCACCAACAAACGAAACCAATTCCTATGAACATAGTGAGAGAGAGAATGAGAGAGAGAGAGAGAGGATGGAAGAGAGAGAGAGAGGAGGGGGGGGGGAGAGAGAGCTAGAGAGAGAGAATGAGAGAGAGAGAGGGGGAGAGAGAGAGAAGAGAAACGAGAGAGAGAGATGGGAGAGAGAGGGTAGAGAGAATGAGAGAGTAGTGTGGGAATACTAAGATGAGATGAGGAGAGAGACAGAAAGTATGATAGAGAATTTTGAGTGGAGACACAGAGAAGGAAAAAAAAGAATGAATTGAAAGAGAGAGAGAGGGGAGAGAGAGAGAGAGAGAGAGGATGAGCGAGAGAGTAGGAGAGAGCTGAGAGAGAGGGAGAGACGAGAGTAGAGAGAGAGAGAGGGAGAGAGGAGAGAGAGAGAGAGGAGAGAGAGAGAGGAGAGGGAGAGCAAAGAGATTGAGAGAAGACAGACAGAAGAGAGAGAGAGAGAGAGAGAGACGAGAGAGAGAGAGAGAGAGGAAAGAGAAAGGGGGAAGGGAAGGCACACACACCACACACACACAACACACATACACAAACACACACACCCACACACACAAGCACACACACACACAAAGCACACACACACACACACAAACAAACAAACTCACCCACACACACACACATCACACACACACAAACACACAACAGAGGCACGCGCACACACACACTCACACACACACACACACACACACACACACACACACACACACACACACCACACACATACGCACACGCAGCACCACACACACACACACTCACAACACACACAAACACACACACACACACACACACTCACCACACACACCTCCACACACACTGGATAAGACAAAAACATTCCTCAGATAGACGTACTGGTAAATACAAGATTGGATAAAAAGAAAGGGGGGGGGGGTGGTGGGCTCTGACAAATCTGTAGAAAATTTAACACGCATGGACGCACACAAAGACTGTTGATAACACGCACTGACTTCATGAACATCATTTGGTTCATTCGTCCGTGCATGTCTTGTCTGTACTTAGGCATAACGGTAGGGATTGCTTCCAGTTGACCTCTCTGGGTGAGTCCTCAATCCTCCCTGCTATCCCCACCGTCCTTCCTGTCACAATCCTCCTCTGCGCACTCTTTAACCTTCTCTTCCAAGCCCATTTATTCTTCTTTCCATGAAAGGAAATCTACATGTACGTCAACTATACTTCATGCATCTTTTATTATAGGAAACTTCCTTGTAAATACGGCCAACATTTGCCCAAAGTTATCTCTGTTGTCTGTCTGTCTGTCTGTCTCTGTTCTCTGTCAGTCTGTCTTCTTTCTCAGTCTGTCTGTCAGTCTGTCTGTCTAGTCTGTCTTTCTTTTCTCTCTCTCTCTCTCTCTCTCTCTCTCTCTCTCTCTCCTCTCTTCTATATATATTATATATATATATATTATATATATATATATATATCGAGTCCATCAGTTCTTGAATATTCTTAGATTCCATTATTCATTATTACGCAGGTTGTTTTAGTTGTTTTCGCTTCCATAGATTTTTCCCCACTTTACCTCCTACATATCCTTATTGTTGCCATGAGGGTGAGGAGACGAGGACAGTTTGCACTGATGTTATTACGAAGTAAATATGCTGGTTTTCCCTTTTTGTGTTCCCTGAGAAAGGTGTGGTCTGTTGTTTTTTTTTAGATGGAGTGGCCCCTGTTCGTTTCTTTGGCATTGCATCCCAAAGGGATTGTCCTGCTCGCATTTTAATCCCCCCGCCACTTCCACCCATGATTGGTTCATATGTGAGCACAATAAACAATAGACAGGGGAGGGGAGGTGGGTTTTCGAGTGAGGTGGGACCACTTTCCGAGACATTATGTTAAGATAAAGAAGTCATGAGTGGCCTTTGTCGCGCTGATAATAAAAAGAAACACTTGTGCCTTATCTTGGAAATCTGAACAGCATGAAACCCACTCATCTTTGATTCCAGCCGTTGGACGGGGTCTTCACGAATGCTCTGAGATGGATAGAAAGACAAACTGATGCAGCAGAAGTACACATTATTTCGATAACATCTGTCCGACATGCAATTTTTTAATCCTCTGGTAGCCAGAGTATGTCAGCAATGAGAGCGAGGCAAAAAAACCAATTATTACTCACATCCGAGATGAAGATTGAATTTAATCTCATGAACAAGACTCCTTCCACACCTCTCTCTGTTCTCCTCCTATCCATGAGAGGATGTCTAATTGTCTTCAACATTACTTCTGCTTCTTCTATTTTTTGGAACCTGTCCTTGTAAATAGGTCAACCATTTGCCCCAGCGGTTATCTCTATCTGTCTGTCTGCTCTCTTATCTGTCTGTGTCTTCTTCTCTGTCTGTCTGTCTCTCTTTCATGTCTGTCTGTCGTTGTCTGTCTGTCTGTCTGTCTGTTCTCTGTCTGTCTGGCTGTCTGTTATCTGTCTCTCTCTCTCTCTCTTCTCTCTCTCTCTCTCTCTCTCTCTCATCGACCTCCTCTCTCTCTCTCTCTCTATCTCTCTCTCTCTCTTTTCGAGTCCATTCAAGTTCTTGAATTTTCTTTTGTACATTATTCATATTACGCAGTTGTTAAGTTGTTTTCGCTTTCCTAGCTTTCTCCACTTTACTCCTACATATACCTTTTTGCTGGTCTTGTGGGCGGGAGGGAGAGAGGACAGTTTGCACTGTAGTTATACGAGTAAATATGTTGTTTTCCATTTTTCGAGAGTTCCTGAGAAAGTGTGGTTCTGGTTTTTTTGAATGAGTGGCCTGTTCGTTTCTTTTGTATTGATCCCAAAGGAATTGTCTGCTCGATAGGTTATCTTCCCGCCACCTCCACGACGATTGATTCGTATGTGAGCACAATAAAACAATAGACAGGGCAGGGAGGTGGGTTAGAGGGAGGGCGGACACGACTGAGATCATTAGGATTAGGTTAAAAAAAAGTCATGAGTGGCCTTGTCGCGCTGCTAAATAAAAAGAACACTTGTGCCTATCTTGGGAAATCTGAACAGCCATGAAAACTGCTCATCTTTCGATTCAGCCGTGGAAGGGGTCTCACCGAATGGCTATGAGATGTATAGAAAGACAAAAATGATGCAGCAGAAGATACACATATTCGTTATATCTGTCCAACATGCTATTTTTTAACATCGGGGGTTTTAGCCAGATCATAGTCAGCAATGAAGAGCCGAGGCAAGATTCAGTTATTACTCAAATCCCGAGGATGAAGTGGAGCGGAGCTGAAACAGGGACACATCCTTTGCAAGCCAGCATCCGCCTCACCCACCTGGCATCTGAGAGGTGGGGAGGAAAAGAGGTTGACTCAAACAAGTGTTGACCAAACGCTGACGAGAAGGTAAACTAATGAGCAAGTGGCTGGAAAGGGTCATTGCCAGACTGAGTAGCCTGCCTATGGTGCAGTTACGTCTTTATTGGCTATGCTCCTTTGGGACGGAAAAACTGGAATTAGCAGGAATCCTCCATTCACTAGGGCTTTACTACCACAGTGCCCTAATACCTCATATCCAGCAAAACCTGGGTCATGCTTTGTGGTCTCTGCCTCTAGTAGGTCTACAAGAACAGTAGCGAGAGAAGGCATGCACTATCGTGTGTTCTTTTTAATATGCTTATTCAATTGCGTCGTTATGAGCCCTCTCTTCTAACTCCTTTACTTCTATACTGATTAGCCAAGTACCAAGTATAGGTTGAGTGCTTTGTCGCCTGAGTGTTTTTGAGAGAAGTTGCTCCTTCCACATGCTTTTTTCACTGGGCACTGTTTAAGAAGGTTTTATCAACTTTGCTCTTTCACAGGGTATCATCCTGTCACTACACGGTCTCCTTGGAAAAATTTGAGATTGTATCTGCTTTATGATATTTTTTTGTCACAATACTGTTTTTGTAAAGTTTAATCCCTGTTTTGTTTTTTTTTCAGTTTTGTCATGTAAGTAGTTTTTTTTTCTAGGGAGGGTTTGTAAGTGGGGGTAGGGCAGGGTGGGGATCGGGGAGAGGGGGGGGGGGGGGGCTTTTTGTTTATGCGAGATACTTTTGTCATAGAAGTATATTCGTTTGTCCTGTCCTAGGTGGAAATCCAAATTTCTTACTTGTTGCTCGAGTACACACCACCACACACACACAAACACACACACACACACAACACAGTGAGAGAGATAGCGAGAGAGAGAGAGAGAGAGAGAGAGAGAGAGAGAGGGATGGAAGAGAGAGAGAGAGAGAGCTTTTGATATACCTCAATTTATATTCCTCTCTGATTGCTTTGGCGTTTTGAATAAAACATATGATTGTAGCAAAACCAAGAAAATGAAAAAGGTTGGCCAAGAGAGAATAGAAGCACGAGGTAAATGAAAAAAGAAAGACAGGAAGTCATACAGATTACAGTTTAATCAAGGACTACCTTGGGGTGGACCTGTGCAAAAAACTGATATCAGGATGTTGCATAACAACTTCTATCGCTTAGTGATTGGAACATACTTTGCACTAAGTCTTTGCCATTTCAGTTCATCCTGTCTATGTCTGAGTCCTCCTCACTGTCCTTCTTCCTTTCATTATCCATTATCCATTCACAACTTAATACACACACACACACACACACACACACACACACACACACACACACACACCACACAACACACAACACACACCACACTCTCTCACACGCACGCAAACACACATTTGCACGCACCACAACCACCGACACACTCACATACACACACAACAACCACACACACACACAACTCACACACATAATATATATATATATATATATATATCTATTATTAGGAAGCACAACACAACAAACACACCCACCACACACACACACACACACACACACACCACACACACAACTCACACACACACACACACACACATCACACACTTGCTGCGACTGAGAAAGCTCATAGTTCCATGCTTTGTTTTGAAACCTTTGAACTTGGACACACACTCATTTATCAGACGGTTTCAAAGTCTGATGTGACTGCCACATTTGTTGATGGGCTTAAAGTTGTTTTGGTCGATGCTGAGGTGGGGGCAGACAGAGGAGAGAGAGGAGAGAGAGAGAGAGCTGTGAGAGAGAGAGAAGAGTGAATTCAAAACTCAAAATCAAATAGTTTCATTGCAAAGGCCACGACCTATCTGCAATGTGGTCAAGACACACAGGGACCAACACACAATGCACTGGTCTCATAAACTGAAAATTATAAAGAAAACATTTGCATACCCCCAAAATGCTCTTCCTGAAAATCACTCTGGATTTTGTCGTTTAACTGATAACATGTTCGTCTCTTTATTTCAGTACATAAAAACATACATAGCTACAGAGCGAGTTCAAATCTCTTTTCAATTTGCAGAGAGAGTTGAGAGAGAAGAGAGAGAGACTAAGAGAGAGAGAGAAGGAGAGTGAGGTGAGGAGAAGAGAGAGAGAGAGAGAGAGAGAGAAGAGAGGAACTCAGCCCAATTAGCCTGGTCTTCCCCCAACCTCCGAACCACCATCACAGTCTGTTCTTCCCATTTGCGTGCTCGCCTTCATCTCTTTCCAATCCTTCCCTTTCTCGACTCTCATCACTTCAGTCCCTTCCCTGCTTAAAATGCCCAAGGATTGCCCCAAACTTTTCACACTTTGTCACTGGAGGGCTTTGCGTTGAGAGGTGATTTCATTTCAGTTCCTTGTAACCGGCTTCCAAATCAGGTGTCCACTGGTTGCTTGCGTCCATGGCATTGCTTCTGGTTAATCGTACAGCAGGACGTGAGGAGGGGAGGGGAGGTGGAAAGAGGAGGGGTGGGGTGGAGTACGGGAGTGGGTGGGTGGTAGTGAAGGTGGAGTTGGGGGGGGGGATAAGGCAGAGGTGGAACTATTATAGTCTACAAGTCTGATGAAATCACCCATGTATAATTGCTACAGAAAATTATTTTTTATGGAAACCTAGAAAGAATATATTCGTCTGTAACATATCTGAAAGTTATAAGTTTTAGATGCTCAAATTAAAGTTGTAATTAATTTTTAATTTTTTTGTCATTGCGGCGATTTCACCAACTCATGACGCGAATGGCGCTCTGTCGGCAAACTTTCCATCCAGCAGAATTTTCTGCCGCTGCAACCGATGCGCGCTGACCTTGAGGGCGTTATCAGTCAGGTAAGTTTATTTATGTTTTGGGGCATTTCCGCCTACATACAAAGTTTGGTTATCGCACATATCTTTCCTTTTTTTACTTAGCTAACTCCTGCAAGTCACACAGTCATTTATTCAATTGGTCATCTTTGAACTTAGGCTGAAAGGTTGTGATTCTGCGTTCACCCAAAAAATGTCTGCTCCTCTGTCTCACGTCAGCTTGTTAAAAAAAAAAAGCTCGAGGTGGGGAGGTGAGGGGCGTAAGGAGTGGATGGAGGGTGGGGGGAGGGTTGGGGGAGGTCTATATGAAGTGCAAAAGTAAGCTCCTGTGGTATACTGCGTTATTTAACTCTTCTGATTCTAGGGCTTCAAATTGTTTAACTCTTTTGCCATCGCAAGGGGTCAGCACGATCTCCGGTAGAGTATAGTGTAATAGTATGGTTCAACAAAAATGTTAAAGGTCACAAATATGCTTAACAGATTCGTTCTCATAGCAATAGTAACGGTGCTTTTTGATGAGTATAAATCATTTTAATGATCATTATTGCTTGGAAACTATTTATTTTGCTTCCCCCACCCCCTTTCCCCTCAAAACGGGACAGACTGATATTTCCACAAAATGTAATGTAAAACATGGTTTAAGTTTCAGAAATAACATTGGGAAAAAATCAAGTTTTACTTTTTTCACCAAATCAAGATCAGTTCATTTCGGTGGTAAAAATCTTGTCGGATGGTTCGAGGATGAAAGGATATCAGATCAATTTGAGTATGTCATGTATGAGGTTGCAAATCTGTGTCAGCTATCGTGACTTTGTGCAAAAATCTCTTCGTTACGGCTTGGATACAGATTTACAGTGGAAGGATTCGTGATCTTAGAATTGCCTCATTGGTCAGCATCATGGCAAGCGCGCGGCCATGCTTACTGATCCACCCCACTGCAGATTGGATGGGCGTACAGGTGCTACACTATTTTGAGTCACAATTTCTAGTGGATCTTCTTTATTCCACTTGGAATCTGTTGTCTTATAAAGAAGTAAAGAACATATGAAGTTAGTGCAGCTGCAATCAAGGAACTGAATTTACCAACAGCATGACAATCATTTCGTACAATACTATGGCTGACATTGTGGACCTCAATTCAGCAAACCTTGGATGGAATGAATACTTTCCATGATTGGGTATGATTGCCGATATCACAAACAAGTGTACAAGACAGAGAGCTGTACCAAGGAACACTGATGTTAAGCGGGATAGAGGTTGTCCAGAAAGGCAAGGATTTGGATTATACGGTATATAAAGAAGAGACTATTGGCATGTTGAACTGAAGTTCGAAAAAGAAACACTGTTGTTCAATCTGATCCAACAAAAGAAATAGAAAGCACTATGAAAAACGTCTGGTTGCTTCTTCCACAAAAGGCCCATCTTGGTCAGGAGTGATGCATTGTACATGCTGGGTCTTTCTGACTGATATTCTTTTCTTTTTTTGACCCTGATGCTTCTCAATCCAGTGATAAATACATGTTATTTATTCAGACGTTACTGTTCATTTGTGGTGAAGCAAAGCGTAATGGCAGAACACCCATCATCAGCATTTGAACAACCTCTTTGGTGGAAAGCACTTGCTATCATCATGAGTGAACCTTGAGCAAGTGACCTGTTGAAGCATGTCCTCGGCTTTGGCCCTTTCCATATGGAGATGAGTTTTCTTGCAGGCATAGCGGACTTCTGATGGCAGGCACAGGTCTTCAGGAAGCCCTGTCTGTGATCTATGCTCCAAATGCAGTCAGGCCTTGTGCAAGGAAAAGCTGACCACACGTGCTGTAAGGGGAACATCTGTTGATGGACACAGCCTAAATTGCGCTGCTGGATCTGACACTTTCCTCGCACCTCTGCACAACTTGAAAGTCAGAGAGGGAGGGAGAGAGGATCATGTGATGAAAACCTGCAGTGTGCCACGCTTACAACAATGTTTGCCACAGTCTTCGCCAGAGAGTCTGAGTGCACTGACACACAGGAAAAAGTACCAAGCAGATCAGAATGTGAACTTGTGATGAACAAAAACTGGTGCATGTGTCAATGGAAGATGTCCCAGGATGTCTTGGCTGCTGTCAACGTATTCTATCACAGAAAAGGTTGATGCATTACTTGACATCACAGACTCCTAATTTCTTGGAAGCGAATGAAACCTACAAAAAACTATGGTAGGGATCTGTCTTTAAACGAGCTAGGAAACATTGTTGATCCATTTGTAACATTCTTAAAAATTGAAGCTCACAAGATGACTTTGAACAGCAGATACGAGCGTACTGGGTTACAGTTAACAATGTCCTTGATTGACATTCTGAAAACATTCATCAAGGCTGAAAGGACTGGATAACTGGCTTTGCATCTGTTACCATTCCAGGACATGCTTCCTTACTAGCGGCTGCAGGACACTAATCTTACACAAATCAGCTCACCTCTTTCTCCAGATGATGAAACAAACTTCTCCTGATACACTCCCTGTTGTCTACAAGAGATTTCTCGATGGCATCACGTCGTTCGTGGGAGTAAGAGGTTCTGGCAGGCCTTTCTTCAGACTTTGCTATTGAGCAGGTTTGATGCGCAGCATTAAGCCAGCTGGGAGGCTTGATAAGAGGGAAGAGGCATGAGTGATCGCAGCGAAGCAACATGGGCTCTGTCTATGCAGCAAATGTTCAGAAATCAATAGCACCATGCAAGAAGAGACCTGCACTTCCACCTGTTAAAGTGAGCAGCATAATGAAAATGGGTCCAGCCAGAGTGGCAAAGGATGCCACAGGGACGTGATGACCCTTACGTTTCATTTTTGAATATCACAGTCCATTTGTTGATGACCCAGTCTGAGAAGTCATTATGTGGTTGTTGCAGTAAGAATCAGTCAATGTGGACGGTGCAAAACATATTGGACTCCACATTACTGAAGACCATGGAGGGTAAACAGCTTCAGAGGCTTCACTTGAAAAAGGAAAGACAAGGCTGTGACAATGAATGTTAAAAGCTCCATCAGAATAGTCGATGGAAAATGTTTTGGATGTGACCGTTGATCCTTCAACTTCTTTTTCAGCGCTTAGTTGCAGCTGCCAGTAACCTGTACGAGGACATGACAGTAGTTTTCATTTATGAACTCTTGCAGCTTTCCTTCATATTGTTCGATTCACCTGGTTTCTTACTGCAACCCAACCAAAAGCAGCACTTGCAAAGAAACTGTGGGAAAATGGTCAAGAACACTGAAACCAGCCTCAGCAGACTTCCCCTCAGGTTGTTCTTGATGGAAGGTTCTTTACTTCAGCGCATTCCCTGGCGACGTGGAACCACATTTCGAGACATCATTGAAACATATGTTGCTTTATAAAGGCAAGTATCCAAAATGCCAACTGTTCGTATTTGTTGGGATTCCACAATCAGGACCAAGCACCAAGGGCATCACCCATCTCAAGCGTGGGGAAAGGGATGAAAGGGCAGGCTGTGCACTTTGCATTAGAAATGATGCTCAGTTCTCCAAGGAACAGTTCATTTGTAATGTAGAGAACAAACAGCGCTTATCTACGCCCTTTTGGGTCAGCTTTGGAACATTCTGCACAGGGATACATGGCCAAGATTGATGCAGACCTCACAGTAGGTCCTGACTGCAACCAAGTGTGCACCACCAGGTGGTCGCTGTCATAGGAGAGGGACATGACATTCTGGATGGTGTTGGGCATATCATGCCGATTCAAATGATCATGACATTTTCTTTTATTTGATAAAAAAGGAGGGAAAAGTAGGTGCTGGAACAATCAAGCACTTGATCCATGAGCTTGGAGAAACTCGACTCATTTGCTGCTTTCTTCATTCTCTTACAGGTTGTGATACGACCTCTGGCCATTTGGAATTGGGAAAGAACAGCCTCTGCAGAAACGTTGAAAACCGTAGAACTTAGAAGTATGGGCTGATGCCTTCTTCAAACAAAGGACCAGGGAGGACGTTGTAGAAATAGGTGTGAAGGCATTGTGCTTCTCTACAATGGCTGTTGCCAGTGAGACTTCAATCACTGGCTACACCGGCTGTTCTGCATGAAAGTGGCAACTGGTACAACATACTTTCAGTGCATTTCACGGCCACCAACTTCAGATTGCGGGCCAGGTTTCACAGTCAAAGGGTTGTACCTTCAGGTTCAGCAATGGATGGACGGGGATTACTGTGCTGAAACCAGCTGTAATGGGGCTGGCAGATTGTAGAATGGACTATTGTACCCGAATGTCTGATTTGCAGCAGCACCGGCTAAGCTCCTGAAGGTCCATTTTCGTGTGCACCTGTAAAGAAAACTGTGACATGTAGCTTTGGTCCATGCAATGCTTCTTGTTAAATCGTACAGTTAAGCGGTGCAGCTGCAAAATACATGGTTTCTGTGTTCTCCTGGGTGTTGTGGTGAATGCCTGGTGTCAACTGTTACAAATGCCCCACGGTGTGCTTTGATAGACTGTGATGCAGAACTGAGGTATGCTGTTCTATATATAGAAAACATTATTGAATACTATTGTTTGCCTAGTTCAGGGACATTTTGACATTATATTGCCAAATCTGGTTCCTACGCATTTATTCCAAGTTCTCTTTCAAGACATTGTTTCCAAGCTTCAAAATAGTTGCTACATGTTGAGTTTTCTATGCACGATGACAATTTTACATTTTTGGGCCTATGACGTCACTTAATCTATATAAACTACTTAAATTATTATGGTCGCTAGAACATTTAACTTGCTGTGATGGTGTTGTCGGTTATAGTGATTAAGTTACTGCAACAATCATTCTGTAGCAATTTGTCCTGGGTGAAGGTATTTATTATTCACCAGGCAGTAGCTATTAAGCGGATAAGAGAGACAGGAAGATGAGGATAGAGACAATCCCTGTGAGACACAGACAAGGAAATAGACTGATGATAGAGGAGAGAGAGGAAGAGAGAGAGAAGAGAAGAAGAGAGAGAATAGAGAGAGAGATGAGAGAGAGAGGTGAGAGAGTGAGAGAGATCTAGAGTGATGAACAGAAACAGAAACAGAAACAGAAAACAGAGAGTGACAGTGACAGAGAAAGACAGATGACAGAGAGAGCTATAATCGATATTTGCCATTGCGTTGTACAAACTTACTTCCTCTCCCAAAATGATCACAGAAAGAGAGAGCTTCAAGTAAAATAAAACAAAAAGAGCGGTAGAAGGACAGTCTTGCCTCGTCCCTACCTGTCATGCATTTAGATCCCTCTGCTAATGTAATTGACACCATCTATCCCTACCTCACACGATTATCACGTCTCACCACTCTGTCCGCATTTCGGTCCTTTAAACACATCTACCTAACGTCCACCTCCACACCACCCTTCATCCACCCTTTCTATATCTATGGCTCTCACCCAACCCCTTTCCCTTTCTATCTAATACGCTTGTCGGAGGGCCGTCCACACGTTTCGGGCATTACCATAGACAGCTTATCTGACGGTACGTGCCGAGTTTCATTTCCTGCAGACTTGCATATCTTTGGTCATGATGCATCGCCTCCGCGTACTTTCTTGTAACAAACGTGAAAAGGGGGAGTGGCAGTGGGTAGAGAGAGATGAGAGAGAGGAGAAGAGAGTGAGAAGGAGAGGAGATGAGAGAGAGACGAGAGAGAGAAGGAGAGAGAGAGAGGAGGTACTCTCCAGATTTCCTAGTTACGTACTCTTCCATCTTTTCCACAACAAACCGAAACCTATTCCATGAACCATAGAGAGAGAGAGAATGAGAGAGAGAGAGAGAGGGCAGTGAGAGAGAGAGAGACGAGAGAGAGAAAGAGTGGAGAGAGAGAGTAGGAGCGAGAATGAGAGAGAGGAGAGGGGAGGAGAGCAGAGAGAGAGGAGAGAGAGAATGAGAGAGGAGAGGGGAGATGAGAGGGAGAGATAATGAGTGAGAGAGAGGAACTAAGATGAGCTGCTGAGAGACAGAAAGGATATGTAGAAGTCATTTTGAGGTGAGACCAGAGGAGGAAAAAGACTGAGAAAGAGAGAGAGAGAGGGAGAGAGAGAGAGCGAGAGAGGAGAGAGAGAGGAGGGAGAGAGGAGAGAGAGGGAAGAGAGGAGATGAGAGAGAGAGAGAGAGAGAGAGGGAGAGCAAAAAAGAGAGTGAGAGACAGACAGACAAAAAGACAGAGAGAGAGAGAGAGAGAGCGAGAGAGAGAGAGAGAGAGACGAGAGAGAGAGAGAGAGGAAAGAGAACGGGGGAAGGGAGGCACAACACACACACACACACACCACACACACAACAACACACACACACAAACACACACAACACACACATCCAAACACACACACACACACACACACACACGACTACACACACACACACACCACACAAACACATCACCACACACACACCACACAGAAGGCACGCAACCACACACACACACACAACACACAACACACACACACACACACAACACCACCACACCCATACGCACACGCACGCGCACACACCACACTCAACTCACACACGACACAACACACACACACACACACACACACACACACACACACACACACACCACACCAATGGATAAGACCAAAATTTCACACAGATAGACGTACTGGTAAATACTAGATTGGATAAAAAGAAAGGGGGGGCGGGGGGGGGGGGGGGTGACAAATCTGAGAAAATGTAACACGCATGGACGACACAAAGAATGTTGATAACAACGCACTGACTTCATGCAATCCTTTGGTTCATTCGTCGTGCCTGTTCGTCTGTACATCTAGGCAACAGGAAGGGATTGTTTCCACGTTGAGCTCTCTGGGTGAGTCCTCACTCCTCCTGCTACCCCACGTCCCTCTCCTGTCACACTCCCTCCTGCGCACCTCTTTAACCCTTCTTTTTCCAGACCCCTCTCTCAATTTTCTTTCCATGAAAAGGAATCTCTACATGTCGTCAAACTATACTTCTATTCTTTTTTTTAGGAAACCTTCCCTTGTAAATTGGCCAACCATTTGCACCAAAGTTATTCTCTGTCTGTCTGTCTGTCTGTCTGGTCTCTGTCTCGGTCAGTTGTCTTTTTTTTTCAGTCTGTCTGGTCAGTCTGTCTGTCTGTCTGTCTGTCTGTCTTTCTTTTCTCTCTCTCTCTCGCTCTCTCTCTCTTCTCTCTCTCTCTCTCTCTCTATAATATATATATTAGATATATATATATCTCGAGTCCATCAGTTCTTGGAATATTCTTAGATACCATTATTCATTTATTACGCAGTTGTTTAAGTTGTTTTCGCTTCCAATAGATTTTTCCCCACTTTACTCCTACATATACCTTATGGTTGCCTGGGGCGAGGAGAAAGAGGACAGTTTGCACAGATGTTATACCGAGTAATATGCTGTTTTTCATTTTTGAGTTCCCTGATGAAAGGTGTGGTATGTTGTTTTTTTTTAGAATGATTGCCTGTTCGTTTCTTTGCATTGAATCCCAAAGGGATTGTCTGCTCGCATTTTAATACCCCGCCTGTTCACAATGATTGGATTCATATGTGAGACAAATAAACAATAGTCAGGGGAGGGGTGGTTTAGAGGAGGTGGGCACATACGAGACATTAATGTTAAGATAAAAGAAGTCATGAGTGGCCTTTGTCGCGCTGCTAAATAAAAAGAAACACTAGTGTCTATCTGGGAAATCTGAACAGCCATTGAAACGATCATCTTTGATTCAGCCGTGACGGGGTTCTCACGAATGGCTCTGAGTATGGATAGAAAGGACAAAATGATGCAGCAGATGTACACATATTCGATATCATCTGTCCGACATGCAATTTTTATCTCTGGTAGCCTGATAAAGTCAGGCAATGAAGAGCCGAGGCAAAAAAACAATTATTACTCAATCCCGAGGATGAAGATGACTGAACAAGGATCTTCCTCACCCTCTCTACTGTTCTACCCTCCTTTCCATGACGAGGGACTGTCTACATGTCTTAACATTACTTCTGCTTCTTTATTTTAGGAAACTGCCTTGTAATTAGGTTCAACCATTTTGCCCCAGCGTTATCTCTATCTGTCTGTCTGTTCTCTGTCTGTCTGTCTCTTCTCTTCTTGTATGTCTGTTCTCTTTCTTGTCTGTCTGTCTGTATGTCTGTCTCTGGTCTGTTCTGTTGTCTGGTCTAACTGATCTCTCTCTCTCTCTCTCTCTCTCTCTCTCTCTCTCTCCTCTCTCTCTCTCTCTCTCTCTCTCTCTGTTCGAGTCCATCAGTTCTTGAATATTCTTATGTACCATTATTCATTATTACGCAGTTGTTAAGTTGTTTTCGCCTTTCCTCAGCTTTCTCCACTTGACCTCCTCCATAATACCTTAGTGTATTGCCATGAGGGCGAGGAGACGAGGGACAGTTTGCATGATGTTATTCCGAGTAAATATGTTGTTTTTCCATTTTTGAGTTCCCTGAGAAAGGTCTGGTTCTGGGTTTTTATAGAATGAGTGGCTGTTCGTTTCTTGTATTGCATCCCAAAAGGAATTGTCTGCTTGCCATTTTAATCTTCCGCCACTCACCACGTTTGGTGTATACTGTGAGGCATAAATAAACATGGACAGGGGAGGAGGTGGGTTTAGAGAGGGCGGGGACTCAGATGAGACATTAGGGTTTGGATAAAAAAAAGTCATGAGTGGCCTTTGTCGCGATGATAAATAAAAGGAAACACTTGGCCTACTTGGGGAATTCCTCAACTAAGCCATGAAACCGCTCATCTTGATTCTGCGTGGGACGGGGTCTCACGAATGCTCTGGAGATGTATAGAAAGACCAAAAATGATGCAGCAGGAAGATACACATATCGTGGAAATCTGCAAACATGCAATTTTACTCTGGTAGCCCAGAATCAATGTCAGCAAATGAAGAGCGGAGGCAAGATTCAGTTATTACTCACATCCCGAGGATGAAGAGGCGCTGAAACAGGACACATCCTTTGCACGCCAGCATCCTGTCTCACCCACCTGGAATCGGCAGAGGAGGAGGAGAAAAGTGGTTGACTCCCGAAAAACAAGTGTGACACAGCTGAAGAGAATGGGAACTAACTGCGAGCAGAGGCCGAAAGGTCATTCCAAGAGACCCCTGCCTATGTGCAGTTACGTCATTATTGGCCTAATGTCCTTTATGGGACGGAAAAAACTGGAATTAGACAGATATCATCCATTACACCCACGGGCTTTTATACCACAGTGCCTTAATACTCATATCAGCAACACCTGGGCTCATGCTTTTGTGGTCTCTGCCTCCAGACGGTCTACAAGAACCAGTAGCGAGAGAAGGCCATGCACTATCTGTGTGTTCTTTTTAATATGCTAATTCAATAGCGTCTGTTATGAGTGAGACACTAGCAGTAAAGCCCTCTCTCCTACCTCTTTATTTTATACTTGATAGCCAAGTACACGTCATAGGTTGAGTGCTTTGTCGCTGAGCTGTTTTTGAGAGGAGGTCCTCCCTTCACAATGCTTTTTCACTGGACTGTTTTAAGGAGGCTTTATCACCTTGCTGTTTCCACAGGGTTTCATCCTGTCATACACGGTCTCCTTGGAAATTTTTTAGATTGTATCTGCTTATGATATTTTTTTTGTCACAATACTGTTTTTGTAAAGTTTTATCCCTGTTTTTTTTCTTCATTTTGTCATGTAAGGGAAATCTACGCCAATGCCAGAACTACAGAACAATAAGTCTCATTAGCCACACCAGTAAAATCATGCTCAGAGTCATCTTGAATCGACTGAAGAAAGAGGCGGAAGAACACCTGGCGGAAGAACAAGCTGGATTCAGGGCAGGCAGAAGCACAGTAGAACAGATCTTCACCTGCCGGATACTGATGGAGAAACATCTGCAACATCAGAGAGACCTGTTCCACAACTTCATTGACTTTAGGAAAGCGTTTGACAGGGTGTGGCACAAGGGTCTGTGGCAGGTGCTCAGAAAGTTTGGCATAGAGGAGGGTCTCGTCCAAACCATCCAGGCACTGTATAACACCGCCAGCAGCGCAGTCCTCCTCAACAACCAGATAGGGGACTACTTCAAGACCACAGTTGGAGTCCGTCAAGGCTGCCTGCTATCTCCCGTACTGTTCAATCTCTTCCTGGAAAACATCATGCGTGAAACCCTCCATGACTTCCACTCCACTGTCTCCATCGGAGGAAGAATCATCAATAATCTGAGGTTCGCAGATGACATCGACCTGATGGGAGGCAGCAACGAAGAACTACAAGACCTGACAAAGAGACTGGAAGAAAGGGCAGGTGCATATGGAATGGAAGTGAGCACAGAAAAAAGCAAAGTCCTGGTCAACAGCACAACCAACACCCATGCTGAAATCTACATGAACGGACAACAGCTTGAAGAAGTGGGGCGCTTTCAAATACCTTGGCGCCACTCTCACCAAAGACGGTCGCTCTACAACAGAAATCAAGACCAGACTAGCGATCGCAACAGCAGCAATGGCAAAGCTAAACAAGATCTGGAAG